>LVTN01002973.1:13195-26631 GCA_001649415.1 Musa itinerans
TATATATATGTATATATGTATGTATATATATATATGTATATATGTATGTATATATATACATATATACATATATACATATATATACATATATATATACATATACATATATATATACATATACATATACATATATATATATGTATATACATATATATATATACATATATATATATGTATATATATATATATATGTATATGTATATATATATAAGAAGTATCATACGTCAATAAATATTGTTCGTATCAGTCAATCTATGTATAATAGCGAGCAGTGCCCATATGTTTGTAGAAATTTCTCCTCATTTTATTTAGCAAAACAAAAAAGTACGCACCGTAGAATAAATTAAAAAAAAAAATCTAACTTGTGATGTGAGACATATTGATAGAAAAATGTCCTTTTTGTTTTCACAGTGGTGACATGTGGTGAAAGAATTATAATATGTGATGCGGGAATACCCTACCACAATAATCATTCAGTAAAAATCATATTACTGATGAAATTAAATCTGATCCAACATCGGACGTGAAAAAAGATTTGAGTGAATTTATAAAGATTAGATGAGTCAATTATTATTAGTTTACGTTTTAGAACCTTGAAACATAGGCCAATCAAAACTCTTAAGTTTGGGCCAAGAGAATAGCCACAAAAACTTGTACTAGTACAATTTAAACTTAAATCCAAATTTTGAGTCACTTAATTTTGAATTATAGTTAATTAATGATCAATTTATCCCATAAGATCGAATGGCATATGAATATCCACAAAACAAATGAAATTAGTATTTGTACTATCCTGACCACCGAATGTTTCTACTTGTTTCTGTTTGTTCGTGGTCGAGTTGGACTCCACAATAATACAAGCGTAACGTTTCGATGTGGGGGAAATGGACGAACGGAGGAGGGATCCCCACTCCAATCTCCATCAAATGTAGATGCATGAATGCCATGGTTGATGAAGATAAAACTTGTAGATGAATCTCCTCCTCAAGCACTCACTAAACTTATGACTCCGTAAACGGGAATGCCGTTGCAATCCATCGAGGATTTATTGGAGATCGGTTTGTTAGCTGCTCCTCCATTAGACTCGGACTCTATCCTCGACTCTTTCCGCAGAAGCAGCACGCTAAAGAGGGCCCGATAGCATTATTTTCCGAGACCTTTCGGCTCTAATATATATATCACACAAATTTTCTTTTTTGCTCTTGCTTTTTTTTCTTCTTTTTATTTAGCTTTTTCTCTTGTCTGGTGCACACCAGCCAGATTGATAACCCCTGCTGTGCCCTTCTTCCACAGTAAATTTCCCAACAACATAAGTTGCAGGTTTTCAGAGAAGGAGAGGAAGAAACGGGGGCCAGTGATGGCCACCATGAAGCTGGGTTCCAAGGCAGAAGCCTTCCAGCTTGAAGGCCAAACATGGTATGCTTCAGCCGCCCCTTCCATCCCCAGCTGTCGAAAGAATTGTGGTTATTGCCTTCTCATTATTTTTGTTGCTTTTGTCCCGACAAGTGATTAAATATTTCTGTTTGAAAGCATATCAATCTTGAATTTTCTTCTATTTTCACAAGTCATATTTCCTGATATGCTGTTTTTTTCTTTTTAATATATCATCACCAAAGAAGCAGAAATTGAGCCATACTGTCATTGCGATCATAGTTTGTGCAGGTCCATGCTTATATACAATGACAGCATGGTATCTGAATTGGGATTGGCACAGAGCTTTCGTTTGTACCAATGTCATGATGATAAGATACAAGATCGTCATACAGCTTTCTGTCAATCTGCATAAAGTAAATATTGATTCATGTTAATCAATATATATTATACCGAAGAAGCTACCATTCTGCAAACCTGAGCTCCGGAAGCACAATTAAAATGGGTGCTTTCAGAATACTGCCATATTAAATTCCACCAGAAAAATATAAGAAGCAATTATTATTATTATTATTATTATTATTATTATTTTGAGTTAGATGCTCTACTGTTTAGTTTGGAAACCAACAAAATGTCTGAATTTTCTTCTTCTTGTTTGGCTTTCATAAATTCTATAGGATTAAAAGGTGGCTTATTATGCTTCAATCCAGCTAGTGAAAAGGTCCGATGAACTGATCTAAAGCATTTTAGAAGATGGGGTTCGTACACACAGCAAATGCTTTTATATTCCATCAGAAGTTAATTGCAAAGATAACGTTTGTTTCTAGGCAAATTGTAGTGCAGTTCTTGGATTCTCCTTTTCCAAGATAAATCAAGTGAATTTTTTTTTCTTTTTTTCTTTCAGAGTTGTAAAAAAGAATGCATCATTTTATTGTCATATAACACTTGAGGAAAACACTTGTCTCTGAGAAAAAGAGAACATTCATAACCGAATGATTTACATGTCACACTTGGCATGCCGCATAAAATGGATAATTCAAAAAGCTAACAAGGTCATAAAGAATGAATGGTACAGTTAACAAGGTCATAAAGAATGAATGGTACAGTTGCCCAAGGCATCTAACCATGGTTATTAATTTCAGATTAACACACGTATCTAGGATTCATGCTGAGCATTTACTAGAGATCGGACTATATCATCTTGTAGATGCCTTACATTTGTACAGTTTTCATCATCTACATGTCCGATATTATTATAGCTTTTGAAGTAACTGAAAATGACTTCACTTCCAACTATCCCCAAAATTTACAGACTATCTGAGCCTAATGGATAAAATGAGTTTCGATTTATGAATAAGAGTCCTCCACTTCATTTTCTATTGCAACAAAGCACAAATATAGATCTGACTGCAGGCTCATGCAATATATAATAATATCATTCCTTTGCATGTTTGTCTATGTTGTTGCTAACAAGTAACCAAGTGTGTGTGCTTTCAAAGTTTTAAGTGCCAACACATACATGCATGCTCAAAGAAATACTAGCCAGGAAAAAAAATTGTACACCATCTATAAATGCCTTTAAAAATATAGCAAAGAGGCCTTAAGGCTAAATTGATACAACTTTGAATATAGCTGAAAATAGATTTGATCTTCAACTTTTCTTCTCCGCAGGAGATGCTTAACGGAGCTTGCAAGTGATGTCGTCATTGAAGTAGGAGAGATGTCCTTCAATCTCCATAAGGCAGGTTTTTCCCTTCTGTCCTTCAGCTGGTGTCTAATGCCCTGAATATGTGTAGTTAAACATATTGTAAAGAACAAGATGTTCATTTTGTTGTTAATTCAAAGGAAAATTCCAATCTTCACTGCATTTGCAGATCATTTACTATCAGCCTCCCATTCTGAACAGAGATGTAAATTTCTTTTTTCTCAATGAAGACCAGATGTTCCAGGCATTGTTAACTTGCATTATGAGTATTAGATTTTAATTAGCCTCAGAGAAAACAGTATCAGTAGGTCTGTAAACTCCCCCGTATTACATGAATGATTACCTAGTTTGGCAGAATCCTATATTCATCTACAAGGTTTTACCATCTTATCTCATTTTGTTGTACTTACTTCCACATAGAAAGCTTTCAGCTTCCAATCCAGCCAAGGCATTCGATGGCCTGTTCCAGTTTACCTTTCTCTTGTCATCCATTTGTTACAGTTTCTGGCTGTTTTCCTTTTCAAATTGCCTTTTTTAAGAAATTCCCTCTGCAAGAACGTGTTGTTACGGTATGTTTGATTCACACATTTGATTCTCTACATTAAAATTTGTTTTACTAGAGGACTGTGACCAATCCCTTTTTGTTTCTTGCTGGACATCTGAGATTTGTGCTTGCCCTTAATAAAACGTAAAATGGTCTTTTTCCAGTGATAGTGTGCAATCACATTTTCGTGAGGATCGATAGTATCGAAATATTAAAATGCTTGGTCCATGTCAGGTTGGTGTTGGACACTAGAACTTGCCAGATACTTTTTATTTATTTTACAAGTGTTTGAGGACTTCAAATTATCCGAGGGCATGAATAACACCTGCATCTACTTAAGTTTGCTTATGATATTGATGCTCATATTAGTATGAGAACACCTAGGCTTGTTTAGTATAGGCATACATGCATATATTTCAAACCTATAATATTTTGTACATTGAGCTAGGAATAGTTTTTGTGAACGGTTGTTAATGTTAGAATATTAATGATAAACCCAGCCATATGTATTAGCTAATCTTTTAGATGAGGGGCGTTGAAGCTGGTCCTATGCATGAGTCTCGAGTCTATTTGATGCATGTTTCATGTGTTGATCTCGAGTCTATTCGTATTATTTATTGGATCAATCTATATATCAATCAGGAGCTTCTGTAAGAACACTGCTATTCTACTTTTGTGGATTTGTTAGTCCTGTTGTCCTCCCATAAGCATAAAGAGAGAGGATAAAAAAAAAAGAATCAATGTTCGTTGCTTCTAATTTCCTCCCTCATTTTATTACTTCTTTTCTCCTTTTTCTTATATTTATTTCACCCTCTTAATGAAATAAGTTTACCCAAAAGAGTTTAATTTCATTAATTTCATACCCTTGGTCCATTACATATTTATCCATGTTATTATCATATTGTAATTAAACAATATGAAAAAGACTCCTTTATAAATTGAAAGGAAAGCCTATAGTGTGTGAGATACTCACACCCCTTTATAATATATATATATATATATATCCAACCTGGGATCGTTTGGCCTTGACGAGAAGCTCCCTGAGCGCGGCAAACGCCTCCTCCAGTATCTTCGTCGCGTCGAGGACCTGCCCTCCGATCTTCCCTGCAGAGGCGGAGACCCGGCCGAGGGAGTCGGCGACCAGGTCTTCGAAGGCCGAGATAGCCGGATCCAGGGCCGAGGCGTCGGGGAGATCCCTCGACGAGACCGAAGGTGCGGATCCCGAGGCAGCGAGGGTCTCAAGCCGCGCCACCGCGGACTCCAGCCTCGTCAACAAAGCCTGCTCCATTCTCTATTAGGGTAATATCGGCGAGCTCTTCCCTCCAACACCAGAGTTCTTCGAGGCGAGGCGAGACGAGCCGAGTGCGCTCGTTACTGCTTCATTATATATGGATCGTTTCCTCTTGTGAGGGTTTGTATACCTTGATCCGTGGGTTTCGCGTGGTATTCGCGGTCGGTTCGCCACGTGGCAATAACCACCAAAAGTATATATATATATATATATATATATATCATAGTTGCTTTTTCACTTTACATCGATATTTATAGTTGATTTATAAAGCTGCTTTGCTGTCCTAAATCTTTAGTTTTTCATTGTGCAGTTCCCACTGCTTAACAGGAGCGGGGTTTTGGGGAAAATGATGAGTGAATTCCGCAGCGAGGAGGGAAAAGATTGTGTTCTCCAGCTTCATGATATTCCTGGGGGTGCCAAGGCTTTCGAGCTGGTAGCCAAGTTTTGTTACGATATCAAGATAGAGCTGAATGCTCTCAATGTAGTGTCACTGCGATGTGCTGCTGAGCACCTGCTTATGACGGAAGATTATGTGGGAGGGAACCTCATAATGCAGACCGAGAACTTCCTGGTTAACCAAGTATTTGGCAGCTGGAAAGACTCGGTGAAAGCCCTTGAAGCATGCGAGAGTGTTCTTCCTCATGCAGAAGAGCTGCATATTGTCTCAAGATGCATCAACTCTCTTGCATCCAAAGCTTGTGCTGACCCAAGTCTTTTCAGTTGGCCCATGGTCGGCCACAGTACCACCACCAAGAGCCCAGAAGGGAGTAGCAGTATTCTTTGGAACGGAATAGTCGCTGTAAGAGAGACACCAAGGTCGGGGATTGCAGATTGGTGGTACGAAGATGTATCATTCCTCAGTCTGCCTTTGTTTAAGAGACTCATCCTGGCTGTGGAGGCCAACGGAATGAAGCCAGAAAACGTTGCTGGAGCCCTCATGTTCTATGCTAAAAGGTTCCTGCCTGGCCTGAGTAGAAACTTGAGCTTCCTGGATGGCACTACTCGTATCCCTCCCGGTACGTCGGTTTCAGCACCGTCAGAAAGCGACCAGAGGGTCTTTCTTGAAGAGATTGTGGACCTCCTGCCCATGAAGAAGGGTGTGACTTCTACAAAGTTCCTTCTCGGCATGCTTCGCACTGCGATGATCTTACGTGCTGGTCCTTCCTGCAAGGAGAATTTGGAGCGGAGAATAGGAACCCAATTGGATGAAGCTGCACTGGAGGATATTCTAATACCGAACCTGGGCTATTCAGTGGAAACTCTCTATGACATTGACTGCGTCCAGCGAATTGTCGATCACTTCATGATGATCGACCAGTCATCGGTCGCCACTTCTCCAGCCATTGTCGATGAGGGGCAATTGGCAGCCTCGTCTCCCTTGTTGACCCCATTGACCATGGTAGCAAAACTTGTGGATGGATATCTTGCAGAAGTTGCAGGTGATGCTAATCTGAAGCTGCCTAAGTTCCAGTCACTTGCTGCTGTCATTCCTGATTACGCCAGGCCTTTGGATGATGGTATCTACAGAGCTATTGACATTTACCTAAAGGTAATCTATCTTCTGCTTTCTTCTATGTTTGTTTTTCTCTAATTTTTATTTTATTCATTATATATTATGAATGTTTTCATATGGATTTGAACGTGAGACTTATTAATTGTTCACTAACCACTGGGATAACGTGCTAATAGAGACAAGTTTCTCTAACTTGTTAAAGAACAAAGAGCATGAGGAGGATAAAAAAATACTTATATAACTTATCATAAAGAGATAATGTTTTTTATTATTTTTTTCACAAAGTTGGAGAGGAAATCCGTCAGAATTCATTTCAATATAAATCACGAAACAGGATACAGAGAAAAAACATGAAAAGCAGAAAAATAAAACAAAATCACGAAACATAAATAATAATAATAATAATAATAATAATAATAATAATAATAAAGAACTATCTTTGCAATTTTTTTTTTGCTTCCAGATTCTTGTACTTCTTTGAATGATCCCTCTAGTTGTACCAGTATGCCAAGAACAACTGGGTATCAAGCATATCCTTGTTTGATCACTGTCGTGTTATAATGCATGCTCGGATATATATTCCTCATATTCAGCATAACTTCAGATAGTGCATGTTTATATGTTTGACATAATTTTTTTTTTAGAGAAGTTCATGGGGTTTTGATTGCTATACTTTATATGGATTCCTATTCAGTCACATCCATGGCTCACAGAATCAGAAAAAGAGCAGCTCTGCCGACTCATGAATTGCCAGAAGCTTTCCTTGGAAGCCTGCACGCATGCAGCTCAGAACGAAAGGCTCCCTCTCAGAGTCATAGTTCAAGTTCTTTTCTTCGAACAGCTCCGCCTGCGAACCTCGATCGCGGGCTGGTTCTTTGTCTCTGACAACATGGAGAACTCGCAGGCTCCTCATGGTGGTAACCTTATGCTCCAGAAGAACAGCAGTAGAGCAATTCGCGAAGACAGCAATCAGGAACAGGAGGATGACCACAACGACATGAGGTTGCGGGTTATGGAGCTGGAGAATGAATGTTTGAGCATGAAGCAAGAGATTGAGAAGCTGGGGAAGCCGAAAAGTTCATGGAACATCTTCTCTCGGAAGTGTAGCATCGGGAGCAAGTCACGATCAGTAACCAACAGTAAATGAGTACTTTGTGGGATTGAGCTTCGTGGTAGAGATAGAACACTGCAGGTGGGCATCATTTACAGTTAGTTTTTGGAGCCTTCTCTTCGTTTCTCATTCGTTAACACTGTTGTTCTTGAAACTATATATTCCCAAGAGGTCGATCGGTCGATTACAGTTCCGTTCTTGTGCAACTTGCGTTACCCATTACACACATTCCTGTACACTGCTGTGGCTTTTACCAAATGTAGTCTCCTTACTCCAAATAAATATATATCCATCCAAAGGTGCACGAGCATGCTGTCAATAAGGATTTAGATGAAGACACTTTGTGTTTTCCTTCAGATTAACGTTGAATGTTTACTGACAAGCAACTCCATGCAGCTGCTCCTACCTGTCAATCTCAATGTGAAGAAATAGTTGTTTCCCTGCTCATCCCTGTGGGGCGTAAATTGCAATGTGAAGAGTTAAAAAGCAAAAAAAAAGAGAAGTGGGTTGTTATCGGAACCACCCAAGTGAATAGTCAGCACCTCAAGTGAAGGCCAAGTGTTCTACAGTGAGACAATAATGATTTCAAGAGGAAGAAATGAGCTCGATGATGTCTAACTAGTAGATTCAATAGTATCCTAACACAATCTCTTTTAGGAGGATTCATTTCCTGGTTAATGATCGTACACTAGATATTATCGACATTAGTACATCAGGATAAAGATGTATGATGATATCGTTCATACCATTCAAGGGTACAACATGTCAAAGGCCTAAAAAAAAATCTGCTATCAGTAGAACAGATGGATGTCCTTTGTTGTAGCACCCATATTGAGAATGAGATTATGATAATTGTCAGAAGAGCACTCATTATTATGAAGGCAAAGAATATTTCAGCTAATCTATACATATTTTTAGGGGAAACACTATAGGAGATGGATGTATCATTTGCATCATCCAATACTTAAGAAGAATCTACTATGTTATAGCATCAAAAACCGGACATATGTTACACTGAGACCTGAATGTTCTCTCCAGCAGAAGTCTTATTCTATGTCTCAAATCAGTAACTTTATCTCTTTGTGAACATTGATTGTGCTTAAAATGTGCTAAATCAACTATGAGAAGTAAATGCATACCTGGTTTGATTAATTCTGATATTTGGAAGTCACCAATTATATTATTAGGAGTAAATTATTTTGTTACATTTATTGATGATTATTTTAGGAGATGTTGAATGTATTTAATCAAGAAGAAAGCATATGTGTTTTCAATATTTCAGTCATTTAAAGGAAGGGTATAACTTAAATATAGAAAAATGATCAAGTATTTATGGGTATATAATGGAGGAGAATATTCGAGCAAGGAGTTCAATGTTTTCTATGGACAAGAAGGCATTGAGATGCAATTTACAATGTCGAATAGTCCTTAATTCAATAACATGATAGCACGAATAACATGACTCTTTTGGGGAGAACTTGAGTAATACTGGTACTGTAGGTTTGACCAAGTCACTCTAGCCAAAAGTAGTAAAAATTGCATGTTATACTATATAGATGTGGACTAGTAAGTGGGTTAATTATTCTTCTCTACATATTTTTTGTTGTCCTACGTATGTAATGTTCAATGCCTAGGAGAGAAAGAACATTAATCCTAAGTTCAAAAAATATATATTCTTGAGCTATACTGATGGAGTTAAGTAATATTACCCTTTTTTTAGGATCTTATTGATCTGATAGAATATAAGATTTCTTTAATTATATGAGGAAATCTCTCTATTTTGTTGAGGAAAATTCTCTATTCTGTTAAGGGAAATCCTTCCTCTTAATCTATATATAGGAGAGGGAACATGTTAATGTATTGAAGCTTCACTTCTTTAATAAAGCTTCTTCACTTCTTCAATAAAGCTTCTTCAATAATTATTTTTATCTTCTATTCTTTTCATCGTATCAGAGCAGTGAGAAAAGTGAAGTTTCGCTCTTGCCTTTGGCCAGCGACCAACGCCGTTGAGAAAAGCGAAGCTTCGACTTTGCCTTCGGCCAGTGACCAACGCCGCTGCAGCCATATTCCTAAGAGGCTCCATGGCCAATCCTCATCTTCCTTATCGTGGTAGCCTTCGCTGATCTGTCAACAATTAGTGGACTTAAGGAGAACGAAAGGCGGACTTAAGGAGAACGAAGAGAACACCTATGCTCTCACAGCAACAGCAATCGCAGCAACAGCAGCGATCTGCTCTTGCCTTACTGAGCTTGTAAACCATTTTTTGCATCGATCCAAGATTGGTATCCTTATCAGGAGCACCATTGTGCGGGGGCATGATAGAATAAATAGGAGAGGGAACATGTTAATATATTGAAGCTACTTCACTTCTTCAATAAAGCTTCTTCAATAATTATTTTTATCTTCTATTCTTTTCATCACATACCGTAATCATCAATAAAGATATTATCTTCATAAAAGATATACAAAAGGATGCAAGTGATAGAAGGTATGAAAACTACTAAAGTTCAGATAAAAGTGGATTATTCTAAAGCAGCATATAAGCACAATGAATAAGTATCAATTTCAGGCTCAAGAAGTCCGATAGTCAACTCATAGGAGGGTACCACTGAGTTGAACAAGGATTATGTTTTGTTGAGTAATGTTATATACTATCTTCTAATAGAGGATGGAGAGCCATCAACTTTCTAGGAGATTACATGTAGTCCAGATATATTTCAAAGTTAGATGGATCTACAAGATCAAGAGAGATAGCAATAATCAAGTGGAGCAGTGTCTTACACGATTAGTGGTGAAAGGATAGGCTTAGAAAGAAGGCATTGGCTTTAATAAAATATTTTCTCCTATTATTTGATTTACTACGATTCAAATAGTTGTGCTGTATTTGACTTAAATATAGAGTAATTAGATATAAAATTATATTTCTTGATAGTGAACTTGAAGAAGAAATTTGTATGCTCAAACTAAAGGGTTTTGTTGAGAAAGAAAAAGACAACTTGGTTTATAAGTTAAACAAATCTCTATATAATTTAAAGCAGGTGCCAAGGTGTTGGTATAAAATATTTAATTCCTTCATCATTAGTCTTGGATACAAAAGACTCAATTCAGACCATTATACCTATTACAAGAGGTTTGATGATGATAATTTTATTATTTTACTACTCTAATAATAGGTTGGTGATAGGCCCGCAAAGATCAAGTCAAAGAATCAAAGAATCGAAGGATAAAGAATTTGACATGAGAGACTTAGGATCAACAATAAGATTTTAGCAACGCAAATTCATTGAGATAGAAAAGACAAAGAAAATATAGCTATCTCAGAACAATTATTTAAGAAAAATCTTATGACACTTCAACATTTAAACTAGTTTCCATCCCACTTCTTATGAATTTATATGTTATCCTTAAATATGTGGCGTTAGCAATGAAGCGAAAAGGATGAAAATGTCTTGAGTACCGATGGATAGCCTAATGTTTGTTTCATTTGTTTTAATTTAAAAATTGCCACTAAAAACATTAGTGACGCTGTGAGCTATCTATCATATCACCAACTTTCATCAGCCTAAGGTCTCATGGTTAAAAGTTGTAGTGACTATAAAAGAAATAAATTCAAATTATGGTTATTAAAAATAAATAAATTGATGAAATAATTAATATTTCAATGACAATATTTGTTGATAGATGGTTTTAGTGATAACTTAGATCTATCACTAATTTTTTTATTAAATGAAAAAAGGAATGATAATTTAATGATAAATATCACTAAAATATTAGCAAATAACTTTGTTGACAACCTATCAATTTTTGATAATTTCAAAATCATACCAGAATATTTAATAACCAAAAAGTCCACATCATTTTATCCAAAAGTCAATATTAAAGTTGATACAATCACAAAGTCTACACATCGAAAACAAATAACTGCATCATCTTTTGCATCATCGATGAAAGATCAAAGAATATACTTTTATGATTTCCATTCTTTAACACTCTCTTCTACATTTTCTTCATCTTGCATGAGGTCACAATCATATAATTACATGAAAACAAGTCATTAGATTGATTTAAAAAAATATAAAATGTGATGCACAAGAATGACAGTGATACACAAAGTAAAGAAGAGAAATATGAATACCTGTGACATTTAATACCTCAAGACATTTAAAAGAGCAATTTGCATAGTGCTTCATCAGCAGCTATAGAATCACCAACAAGTGTTGGATTATGAATGGTTGGCTACTGGAGTCAATCACTTTTTGCTTAATAAAGCAGAAGCTATTCAAGTGCATGCTTCCAAAATCATTAAATCTAAGAATCATATATTTCTAACAAATGTTCAAGACAAAAAGGCCACGTTGAATCTAAGCTAGGATGATGACTCATTTTTCACTGAGCTGAATAGCTATCAAAAATGTAATTTGCTGCTCCTTCTCTAACCATAATCGACTTAAAACATTGAATATGACTCATGCTCCTCTTGACCTAATTCTTACCGACTTCTCCGATGATTTTAGCTGACTTATGAGATGGTCCACCGTTGATTTTCTATCTAATCCCCCGCAACCTACTTCTGAAAGTGCCTTCCAAGCAAATACCTTTAGAAGGGCTGCCTCCAAACAAATTGTCCAGAAAAGTTCAGTGCAAACCTGATCTAATGAGTTAATGAAGCATCTTCTAGAGGTAATTTCTGTCTGTAATAACTACTATAATGATCTCTATAATGCACCATGTGTTAGTTATTAAATTAAATTACTATAATTATTATCATGACATCATCCAATTATAAACGGGCACTTATAAACATAATATCTTATTCGTCATTTGCATGTGATTCAGATATCAAGTTTTGCACAAACCAACCAGAGGTTGATGTTTAGTAACATGTAAAGAAGAAACACAAAATGAAGCGAAAGAGAAGTAAAACAATACGTGCAGATCCCAGCTGGAAGGCTATCAAAATAATATGCCTTACAAACCATAATTTGCAGGATTCAAGAGAACTCCAACTATTGTGCACAAGTCCACAAGCAACTCCTAAATCAATTTGAGCTATTTTCTAGGATTGCTAAGTACCTTTAGGAGTCTTAATTATATTCAAATTAGTTGAGATAGTCCTAGTTACATTGAAACTCTTTAGTAAATTAGAATCTATTCCTATAAATATATCTTGAGTTTTAAGATTTTGGTTAAAGATAAAGAGTCAAAGTTCTTTGGATGCTTATGAGGATGACCTTTAGGATTTTTAGAGAGGGCTAAAAGAAAAGTTTTTCAGGTTTATATAAAATCATGCACAAGAGATTCAACAAGTAGTATCAAAGCCCAAAACATCTAGTGATAAGAGATTCAATAAGGATATTATTAGTTATTTTTGTTAGTTTTACTGTAGAGAAATTTGATGAAAGAAACAGTTTTATCTTATGGTAAAGGAGGGTGAAGGATCTTTTTATTCGGTAAAGCCCAGTAAGAATGTTGAAGAGACGAGCGAGCAAACCAGAAAAGATGAGAAATGAAGATTGGGAGGAGCTTAAGATAAAATGCATGAGTGCTATTTATTAGTGGCCAAAGGTTTCAACCAAGAAGAAGGTATCGATTACGAAGAAACCTTCGCTCCCGTGGCTCGATTAGAAGCCATAAGGATGCTCCTTGCCTATGCTAGTAGTAATAATTTTAAATTATTTCAAATGGATGTCAAAAGTGCTTTCTTGAATGGTTTTATTTCCGAAGAAGTATATGTCGAACAACCTCCCGGATTTGAAAATTCTCTTCTTCCTAATCATGTATTCAAATTGACTAAGGCTCTCTATGGCTTGAAACAAGCTCCTAGAGCTTGGTATGAAAGGCTTAGTTCCTTTTGTTAGGACCGGAGCGGTACTACGAGGGGGGGGTGAATTAGTGCAGCAG
>LVTN01002974.1:0-10716 GCA_001649415.1 Musa itinerans
GAATGTTATAATTCCAAGTACACCATGCTTCTTGTTAGCTCAAACTTAATGATATGAGAGAGATTCGATATGTACTTTCGAAACATTGACCATCGATTTGAGGGTGATAGGGAGTGCTAAACTTGATTTTCGTGTCCATAGATTCTTATACTTCGCTCCATAATCGAGAAAGCCTTAGGGATTTCAAAGGAGATTAAGGTCAACAATAAAAAATCGGATATCAGATTTAAAGCTCTGGGCATATACCGATGTGGTGGAAAAAGCTATAATAATCGAAAAAAACATTGAGGATATTCAAGAGATCAAGGGCAAGAATGGCAAGGATAAGCTTCACAACAAAAATAACAGAGAAAATAAATTAGAAAGTGGTAACATGAGCGTTAAAGACATCTGGATTGGGAAAGAGAAACCATCACAAAGGCTCAATCTTGTGCAAAATACATATTAAATCATGAAAAAGTTATTGTTTTCGGTTTATTGGAGCTTGTTTTTCCTATGGAAAGTTGGATCGTAAAGTAAAAGATTGCCCTTCGAATAAGAAGAAATAGCCACAGCCTCCTACAACATCGGCCCGTGTCGAACTGTATGCTATCATTGTCCAGGATTTCAAAGCTTCTAAATCTGTAGTCGAATGTATTATTCAAGTTTCTAATTGAAGTGCAAAAGTTTTATTTGACCCTGGTTACAATCTATCTTTTGTTTTACAATATTTTTCTTATCACTTAGGTGTTCAACCTAGACTAATGAATTATATGCTATATGTAACTACGTTTGTTGGGGATTCTTTGACAACAAACTTGATCTATCCATCTTATTTGATTTCTTTTGGAGAACACAAACTTTTTGTTGATTTGATTCTCCTAGAGATTCAGTATTCTGATAGGGCACTTGGTAAGAATTGACTATCTTCATATTTGTCAGTATAGATTGTTCTACAGAAGTGATCACTTTTTGCATACCAACTCAGCCAATTCTTTATTTTAAGGGCATTAGGCTTGATTCACCTCCTTGACTTATATCGTTACTTCTAGCTCATCGACTTATACAAAAGGGTTGTTGTTGTTATCTTGTATTTGTAAAAGAGTATTCAGATTTGATTCTCCTAGAGATTTAGGGTTTTGTTATTATACTTAGCGTGGATTGACTATATTTCTATCATGCCAGAATAGATTGTTATACAAAGGTAATCACATTTTTCATACCAAATCAACCCATCCTTTATTTTAATGGTATTAGGCATGATTCACCTCCTTATCTTATATTGTTACTTCAAGCTCATCGACTTATACAAAAGGGTTTTTGTTGCTATCTTTTATTTGTCAAGGAGTATTCAAATCAAGAAATTAATTTAAATGAAACTCCTATGTTCAGAGAGTTCCCTATTGTATTCTCGGATGACTTGCTCGGATTACCTCCAAATGGTGAAGGTGAATTTGCTATTGATTTGATCCCCGTGGATAACCCTAATATCAAAGCCTCCCTATAGATTGGCACCACTCGATTTTGTGGAATTAACGAAGCAATTACAAGAACTATTAGATAAGAGTTTCATTCAGTCTAATATCCTATTATGGGGCGCTCCGATGTTGTTAGTTAAGAAAAAGGATGAACCGATGAGGTCTCGTATTGATTATAGACAGTTTAATCCGGTGCATAAAAAATACTTGAGAAATGTATTGTCAATTTCAGCCACTCTTGGATCACTGTATAATTGTATTCGTTGACGATATATTACTGTATGCGAGGGGTAACCAGGTGCATAAAGAACACTTGAGAAATGTATTGTCAATACTAAGAGAAAAAAAGTTGTATGCAAAGTCCATCAAATGTGATTTTTTTATTAAACGAAGTTGTCCTCTTAGGCCATCTGATTTCAACGAAAGGTATCTCTGTTGATCGAAAGAAAGTGGAAGTGGTAGTTAAATGCGAAATATCAATGACTATGATAGAACTTAGAAGTTTCTTGGGCATGGCAGGTTATTACAAGAGATTTGTGGAGGGATTCTATCGAATTGCTAGTCCTCTCACCAAACTAACCCAAAGGATTGTGACATTTAAATGGGGTAAAAATTTTGAGCGAAGTTTTCAAGAGTTATAAAGAAGATTGACTAGTGCCCCTATTATCTCTATTTCAAATGGTAGCGAGGGATTTGTAGTTTATACAGATGTTTCGAGAAAGGAACCTTGATTGTATTTTGATGAAAGCTGGGAAAGTGATTGTTTATACTTCTAGACAATTGAAAAGTCATGAATAATTGTATTCATAATGAGAAATCTATTGTCAATAGTAAGAGAAAAAAAGTTGTATAACGAAAGGTATCTCTGATGATCCAAAGAAAGTGGAAGTGGTGGTTAAATTGCAAATATCAATGACGATGATAGAACTTAGAAGTTTCTTGGGCATGACAAGTTATTACAAGAGATTTGCGGAGGGATTTTATCAAATTGCTAGTCCTCTCTCCAAACTAACCCAAAGGAATGTGACATTTGAATGGGGTGAAGATTTTGAGTGATGTTTTCAAGAGTTACAAAGAAGATTGGCTAGTACCCCTATTATTACTACTTCAATTGTTAATGAGGGATTTGTAGTTTATACAGATGTTTCGAGATAGGAACCTTGATTGTATTTTGATGAAAGATGGGAAAGTGATTGTTTATACTTCTAGACAATTGAAAAGTTATGAATTAAATTATTCAACTCATGATTTAAAATTTGTTGCAATTACTTTTGCTATAAAAATTTAGAGATATCATTTACATGGGCGAACGTTTGAAATCTTTACTGATCACAAGAGTATAAAGTATATTTTTATCTAGAAAGAGTCAAATATGTGATCATGGAGATATATAGAAATTTTAAAGGATTATGATTGTACCATCAGATATCACTTAGGTAAAACCAATGTTGTAGTTTATACTGGTAGTAGAAAATGTACCTGTTTTATTGCTAATCTAATGGTGAAGCAACGGAAGTCTAATGGAAAAAAATTATGACCTGAACGTTTTGAGGATAGTGCGAGACTCGATGATTTTGATAGCCTCTGTCCAGGTTCTATCTGATCTCATTCGACAAATTAAAGAATGAAAATTACAAGATCCACGTTTAGTGTACTTGAGGAATGAAGAAGAAAATTCATTGAAATCAGATTTTTATGTTTTCGGGGATATCCTATTGAGATTTCGGGATAGATTATTCGTTCTTAATAATCCAAATATCTAGAAACAAATCTTGGAGGAATGTTTTAATTCCTAGTACATCATGCTTCCTATTAGCTCATACTTAATGATATGAGAGTGATCCAATATATACTTTCGAAGCATTGACCATCGATTTGTGGGTGATAGGGATTGCTAAACTTGATTTTCGTGTCCATAGATTCTTATACTTCGCTCCATAATCGAGAAAGCCTTAGGGATTTCAAAGGAGATTAAGGTCAACAATAAAAAATCAGATATCAGATTTAAAGCTCTGAGCATATGCCGATATGGTGTAAAAAGCTATAATAATCGAAAAAAATATTGAGGATATTCAAGAGATCAAGGGCAAGAATGGCAAGGATAAGCTTCACAACAAAAACAATAGAGAAAATACATCAGAAAGTGGTAACATGAGGGTTAAAGACAACTAAATTGGGAAAGAGAAGCCATCACAAAGGCTCAATCTTGGGCAAAATACATATTAAATCATGAAAATGTTATTGTTTTCGGTTTATTGGAGCTTGTTTTTCCTATGGAAAGTTGGATCGTAAAGTAAAAGATTGCCCTTCGAATAAGAAGAAATAGCCACAGCCTCCTACAACATCGGCCCGTGTCGAACTGTATGCTATCATTGTCCAGGATTTCAAAGCTTCTAAATCTGTAGTCGAATATATTATTCAAGTTTCTAATTGAAATGTAAAAGTTTTATTTGACCTTGGGTACAATCTATCTTTTGTTTTACAATATTTTTCTTATCACTTAGGTGTTCAACCTAGACTAATGAATTATATGCTATATGTAACTACGTTTGTTGGGGATTCTTTGACGACAAACTTGATCTATCCATCTTATTTGATTTCTTTTGGAGAACACAAACTTTTTGTTGATTTGATTCTCCTCGAGATTCAGTTTTCTGATATTACACTTGGTATGAATTGACTATCTTCATATTTGTCAGTATAGATTGTTCTATAGAAGTGATCACTTTTTGCATACCAACTCAGTCAATTCTTTATTTTAAGGGTATTAGGCTTGATTCACCTCCTTGACTTATATCGTTACTTCAAGCTCATCGACTTATACAAAAGGGTTGTTGTTGTTATCTTGTATTTGTAAAAGAGTATTCAGATCAAGGAACTAATTTAAATAAAACTCCTGTGTTCAAAGAGTTCCCTATTATATTCTCGGATGACTTGCTCGGAGTACCTCCAAATTTATTTGGTGAATTTGCTAATGATTTCGTCCCCGGGGACAACCCAAATATCTAAGCCTCCCTATAGAGTTGCACCAATCAAGTTTGTGGAATTGAAGAAACAACTACAAGAACTGTTAGATAAGAGTTTCATTCGGTCTAATGTCCCTTCATGGGGTGCTCCTATGTTAGTTAAGAAAAGGATGAACCATTGAGGTCTTGTATCGATTATAGATAGTTGAATCAGGTGCACATTAAGAATAAGTATCCTCTACCCTAAATTGATGATTGATTTGATCGATTCTATCGTGCACAAGTCTTTTCGAATATTGATATATGGTTTGATTACTATCAATTGAAGACTAAGAAAGAGGATACCTCAAATATAGCTTTTAGAACTTGATATGGTCGGTGCGAATTCTTCATAATGTCATTCGGCTTAACAAATACCCTTGCTGCTTTTATGTATCTAAGGGATCGGATATTTCAGCCACTCTTGGATCACTGTATAATTGTATTCGTTGATGATATATTACTGTATGCGAGGGGTAACCAAGTGCATAAAGAACGCTTGAGAAATGTATTGTCAATACTAAGAGAAAAAAAGTTGTATGCAAAGTCCATCGAATGTGATTTTTTGTTGAACGAAGTTGTCTTCTTAGGCCATGTGATTTCAACGAAAGGTATCTCTGATGATCCAAAGAAAGTGGAAGTGGTGGTTAAATGAGAAATATCAATGACTATGATAGAAGTTAGAAGTTTCATAGGCATGGTAAGTTATTACAAGAGATTTGTGGAGGGATTCTATCGAATTGCTAGTCCTCTCACCAAACTAACCCAAAGGAATGTGACATTTGAATGGGGTGAAGATTTTGAGAAATCTTCTAGACAATTGAAAAGTTATGAATAATTATATTCATAATGAGAAATCTATTGTCAGTAGTAAGAGAAAAAAAGTTGTATGCGAAGTCCATCTAATGTGAATTTTTGTTGAATGAAGTTACCTACCTAGGCCATGTAATTTCAAGGAAAGGTATCTCTGTTGATCAAAAGAAAATGAAAGTGGTAGTTAAATGGGAAATATTAATGATTATGATAGAACTTAGAAGTTTCTTGAGCATGGTAAGTTATTACAGGAGATTTGTGGTGGTTATTATCGAGCAAAACTCGGAACATTGGTACAATATGAACTTATGAACCTTGTTTGGGACTCATCACTTGTTTTGTTTGGGAGTCGTCATTTACTTTTTTGATTATCTTATTCCAGACATTGTATATTCATCCTACTTTTGGGTAATATATCATGATGATATAAATTTTTAAACAATCTAATTGAACTTTCTTTTCATTATGCCCACTGATTAACAAATTGTCCCTCAGAATATATAAGCACAACACAACTTTTTTTTCCTAAATTTTTTATGAAATGGACCAAAAGAGAAGGCTAAAAATGTTACCTTTGGGTAGGAGAAAAACAATAAATATTATTTGGGTCTTATTCAGGAGATTACTTGAAGAAGAATAAAGTGAATTTGCCTTTACTCAAGCATATTGAATCTATAACTTTTAAGTCCCATAATTATAAAATTTATTATATTCAATTAAAAAAAAGGTTCAAGAACTATCTTTCTTGGAGATCACACTTGCACTCAATATAGAGAGGGCTCAACCATCCATAAATAGGAGATGTGAACTTGTGGTAAATGGTTAGTTTTATGATTGTATAAAGTCTTATGCTTGTGAATTTATAAGTGATAGTTGATGATTTTTTTTTTGAGTTGGACTTGGGTTTCGTGAATTATTAAGAGATCTAGTATATGATTATAAATTGCACATGTTTTATTGATGTGAATAATGTTTGTTCAGTATCCTCAAATGTTATTTTGGATCTTGGATTTAGATTGTCATTGAATTATAATATTATTAATTTAAGATATGTTCACACCTCTTGCATGCGTTAATTTGGGGGGTGTGACAAAATGATCCATAGATGTATTATTCTTAATGGTTCCCAAAAGATCCATGGATTAATTCTTCTTGGTGGTGTTTGATGGCAATTGGATGATATAGGTTAATTGTATTTTCATTCTTCCTCTTTTCGGTAGATGATGGTGAAGTTAATTCTACGTATCTTCGTCTCATTTAGCTTTATAGTTCTCTTTGAAGATAGTTCATGGAATAGTTTTTTTCTATATTTTTATTTTTTTAATTATGCATGATGACAATATTTTATGATGAAACCCTACTTCCACAAGATCTCAATAACCTGTTTTCATGCTCCAAATACATGGAGTTAAGATTTTTCATTATGAAACTTTTATTTATTTTATTAATGAGCTTATATGTAATAAAATGTGCAATGTTTGATTACAATGTAATTCTTAGGTTCTTTTTTGAATTCTTGTTCATGGTGTGCTGTAGTCATTTTTTTTACTCATTCCTTAGCATGTTTATTAATATTTAAAATATTTTAATAATTTTTATAAAAAATTTAAAGAATACTTATATTTTTTCATCATCACCGTACAAAAATTCTATAGAATATTGTACCGAAAATAAGAGCATAAAATTGAAGATTTGTTTCTTTTTTCCTATTTTCCTAATAATGAACCATGATGGGCTTATCATAAACAGTAATGGGTAGTCTAATAGGCTGGCCATTTACTTGGGCCAATTTTTTAATTTTAATTTTAAACATTTTAATAGTATTTGTATATTATTTTAATGTTATTAAATTATTTTTTGGATTATTTCCGTACCAAATAGGCGGGAATTCACATGGAAATTTATTAAACATTTCAAATCTCGACAATTTTTGTTTATAAACTATTATGTCAAATAAATAAAAGCAGAACAAGTAATCTATTTTCAAAAGTGATGTTTCTTTCTTTTCGCTTTGTAAAGTGTTGTTAATGTGATGAATCCCTCGATATTTGCCGCTCTCCACAGCCCCCTCTCTTCCCCTCCTCCCAATTCCCCATAGCTTTCTTCCCTCGCCTCCCTTGCAGCACGCTCACCTTCATCTCATTCGGCCCTCTTTTGCCCCTCACACTCAAGGCAAATTTTGGTCTCTTTCCCACATTTAGGGTTTACTGCATTGACTTTATGAACTTCTTTTTCTTGAAATGTCTAATCGGAATCTTAAAATCGAGCACTTTCCCTCTTTCTCTTTTCCCACCCCACCGTACTCTTTCCTCATCTTCGCTCCTCAATCTGATGATGTCCTTATCGACTTGTTTGTCCATCATTTCCTCTCCATCGGGCAAATCTTTGATCACTTTCCCTCTTTATGATTTATAGTATTGGAATCCATGATCATCGTTGCACTTGAGATCGCTCCGCTCCCTGAGAGAGATCATATATTTGTCTTGCTCCACCCTACTATTATTTTATTGGGCCTCCACTTCTCTGGTCACCAACCATCAATGCCTTCATTGTTGCCTCGTTTGTCCTAAATTTCTCTCTTTCTTAGGGTTTAATTTGTAATTTTTTTTATATTCTTAAGAGTACTTTTTTATATCTTAAAATTGGGAATTTGCTTTGGTGTTTAGATTGTCTACTTGGATTGCTCTCCAAATTCTTGATGCTTTATTTTTTTTATTATGCCTGTGATCTTATCCTTCTTGTATATTAATTTATGACATGCTTACTTATCCTTTGTGTTTAATCTATTATGAGTTGTGATCTTGTCATGTCAAGATTTGTGACTAGAAGTCATTGTTGACATTTGTTATCAAATAAATCTTGTATATTTCTTTTTTTATTATAAAATGTTTTGAGGAGAAAGAGAGCATTGTCTATTGGAATTCAAGATTTTTAGTTTTTGCTGATTAGGTTTATGTTAGATGTGGTTTCTTTAGCAGCTGAATTCAAGGATTGTAGTCTCGTGCCGATCGGCAATGTTGGTCTATGGCTGGACCAGTACCAAACGGCTAGTACTAGCATAATGTATGTCACTACGTGCCAACAGATCCTAAAATGCTCAGAAATTTCAAAACATTATCTAAAAAATCAAAAACATAAATTAGAACCTTTTAATTGGAATTTAATGTAAATTTAGTTCGATTTCAATAAAAAAATCTAAATAACTATGGGATAGCGTTTTTATCTTTTTCGAGCGTTGAAGTACGAAGTTGGAGGATCTCACCAAATAAGAAAATGATTCAAGTGGACTTTGATCTTTTCATTTATTATATTGATTATGGTAATCTTAAAATGTATGTCACTACGTGCCAACAGATCCTAAAATGCTCGGAAATTTTAAAACATTATTTGAAAAATCAAAAACATAAATTAGAACCTTTTAATTGGAATTTAATGTAAATTTAGTTTGATTTCAATAAAAAATTATATAAATAAGGAAGGGATAGCGTTTTTATCGTTTTCGGACGTTGAAGTACGAAGTTGGAGGATCTCACCAAATGAGAAAATGATTCCAAGTGGACTTTGTTCTTTTCATTTATTATATTGATTATGGGAATCTTAGTTTTGTTATGTCTATTGATTTTATTTTTCTTGAAAATGAAGTTATCTCGGTGAAATAGGCTCACCTTCCTGAGTTAAGTTTAGGTCAAGGATTGTAATTTCAAATGATACCGTTCGTACTGGTCTGTACATATCGGTTGGCCAGCAGATCGGTACGCAGACCGCTTGCTACCGGGCGGTATCAGCATAGCTGCGGCCTGGCTGCAGCGAGAGAAGAAGCGTCAAGGGAGACAAGGGAGAAGGTGCTCGAAGAAGAGGGAGAATCAGGAGAACCTCGACGCTTTTCGATCCGGCGCTGCCCTCTCTCAACGATCTCGATCCAAGAGGTAACGAAGAGTTGGCAACTCGGCTTCTTCTTTGCCGAAGGCCGGAGACACTTGCAACCTTCGTCGTGTTCTTCGCCTAAGTCTGAAGACGTCTGCGGCCTTCGACGTCTTCGCCAAACGCCGCATATGACTAGAAGACTGCGTTCTTCTCCCCATGCACGAGAAGAAAAGGAGGCGACGTCGTCGAGGCGGCCGACACCTCCTTTTTTATTTTTTTATTTTTATTATATATATATGCCGAGCAGTACACCTTAGCGTATCACTCGGTACACTTGTACCGTACCGTACCAAGCAAAACTAGGAACGTCGGTACGATACAAAATTACGAACCTTGTTTGGGACTCATCACCTGGTTTGTTTGGGAGTCGTCATTTACTTATTTGATAATCTTATTCAAGACATTGCATATTCATCCTACTTTTGGGTAATATATCGTTATGATTTAAATATTTAAATAATCTAATTGAGCTTGCTTTTCATTATGCCCACTGATATCAGGTTAGCAAATTATCCTTCAGAATATATAAGCACAACTTTTTTTTCCTAAATTGTTTATGAAATGTACCAAAAGAAAAGGCTGAAAATGTTACCTTAGGGCAGGAGAAAAACAATAAATATTATTTGGGTCTTATTCAGGAGATTACTTGAAGAATAAAGTGAATTTACCTTTACTCAAGCATATTGATTATATGACTTTTAAGTCCCATAATTATAAAATTTATTATATTCAATTAAAAAAAAGGTTCAAGAACTATCTCTCTTGGAGATCACACTTGCACTCAATATAGAGAGGGCTCAACCATCCATAAATAGGAGATGAGGATGATGTCCACTAAAATTAAATATCTAATCATGAAAATTTTTAACTTGTTAATTAAATAATTAATTTTAACTATTCCATATCTTGTCATCTTAAATTATGAATTAAATTCTTTTTTAAAAAAATTTATCTTAGATTTTATATCCGAATTTATTGGTTTCTCAAGTCTTGGTATTAGGAAGTCCGAGGGCTCGAGCAAAATTCTAGTAAGATTGCATCAAGTACAACAAAGGTTGCTATAATGCTAAGTCACAAGTTGACACGGGAGTGTCTATTTTTGCTACAATCTGTTCATATGGACCATGCTGATAATATGATATTTTTTTTCAGCCAATAATATTTTCACATAATCTTCAACTCAGCCTACTCAGATAAGACAGCTTATCAGCATATTCCTTGCACAAAGAAATACATTAATAGAGTTGGTTGGCAGCTGTAAAGCTGTATCATGGTGCTTTTCTTCATGGCTAAGGAATGCATTAATGGAGTTGGTTGGCAGCTGTGAAGCATTTAATTTCGAAATTCCCCATGCATGAAGGGTTGTTTCATGCACTAGTATTTATTTTTGGGTTTAGGGCTTAGGAAGGACTTTAGAAACTGATGATATTTGGACAGAAGCTCTCTTGGAGTGCTCACATACACTCTGTATCTCTTGGATGCGTCCTTGAGTGGTGAGTCTTTTATTTACTAGTTCT
>LVTN01002974.1:14364-25759 GCA_001649415.1 Musa itinerans
AAATTCCCTATGCATGAAGGGTTGTTTCATGCACTAGTATTTATTTTGGGGTTTAGGGCTTAGGAAGGACTTTAGAAACTGATGATATTTGGACAGAAGCTCTCTTGGAGTGCTCACATAAACTCTGTATCTCTTGGATGCGTCCTTGAGTGGTGAGTCTTTTATTTACTAGTTCTGTATCCTTGTTTAATTTTCGTTGGGTGGTGAACTTTCTGTATCCCATTGTGATTTTAAACTTGGTGGTGAGCTACTTTTCAATCGTATGTAAGTTTCATCATGAGTTTGTGCCCTTTTCTCTCCGAAATACTTACTCCAGCAAACACAGCTATATTTCGGTTTTCTGTATGAATCTATTCTGTTTTACCCTCTCCCCATTCTGCGTCACCCCGGTATCACAAGTGGACTAGAAATGACCTCTTAAGCAAATGATGAGATACTCAACTAGTCGTTCTTTGATTTCAGTATCTTATTTCTAAGTTATTATACTCTTTTTTATGGTGAATACAATTCATCATGAATATCATCATTTATTTGAATCATTAATTTTTTGAGAGGAGAAATCATAACTATGTGGAATTTGGGTTAGTAAAGATATTTTTTTAGTCCAAGTGATAGCATGATTATAGGTTGCTTGAGTTTTAGTTTATGACATAAGAATAATGACATGACCAACACCTCACTACCATGAGGTCTGCACCATTGACGATTGGCAATCAATGGCGACTAGTGATTGGCGTTCGATAACCAACGACCAGCAGCCCCAATTTGTACTGAATTATTTTTTTGTAATGAGTTATATTCATGATTAATTGGTTCAAACTCCATAATGAAAAATCATTCGAATTTTGGACAGATCACTAATTTTGAATTGCCAAAACCCATCAATTGGAAACTATGCATCCATGGACCGTCTTGAAATGGTTCAAAGACTTGTTAAATCTTCATCTCTTTCATGTCATGAAATGGTTCATGAAGAATGTTTAATGGCTTCTCTCTCTCTTTATAATTATGATGAGATTAATAAATGGAGTGTAAGTTATTGAAGTAATAATTAGTAATTAGTATTTATGAGACTCAAACGAGTTGAATTCAAATTACGATGTTCTTAAATGGAGTGTAAGTTATTGAAGTAACAAGTTTCATTAAATAAAATATTATATTTTTTCTGAAAAATACTATAAGAGCATTGTTGATATTTAAAAATGGTAAGGATTATAGAGAAGTATGATGTGAGGCACATATGAAAATGTTTTTTCCTCGAAACTCATGCTCTTTGGGTGAGGGATCATTTTTTTTTAGTAGTACAAATCAACAAATTCCAATGCTTCCCACGAGAAGCTTGTGAAACCCAACGACCTCCTATTAAGAATGGAAAGCCCATGCTACGCATTGACCAAGGATCGTAATTGCCTAGATATAGTAAACCCAACTAACTGTTCTTTGAGAGCAAAAGGTACGGCCATGTATCTCGCGCCTGAGTTCATTAAAACGTCTCAAATCTTCTTTCACTATAACTGTCATTTATGATGTTCTTAAATGGAGCGAGGAGTGCTTCCCCTACCCCCATCCTCGTCTCATCCCTAATACCCCATCCCACACCCCACCCTATTTCCCAATTAGATAGGGCGAGGGTGGGGACGAGGAACTCGCAGGTTCTCCATAGTCTTCTAATTAATGCATTACATTTAGAAACAATAAAACTATTGACAAAACTAATTAACAATATCAAAACTTATCAATAATAACAATAATATTTGTAAAGTTTACACGTCATAACAATATTCAAATACAAATATATCCAAATATAAACACAACAAAATATATCCAAATAAAAATTATGAATTAAGGTGCTTGAGGCAAATTTCAATTAGGGTTTTAAACTTTTGATGGAATATTTTACTTACTTTTTTTATTATTTTCTTTATAAAATTTTTAAATGTATTAAAAAATTGAACACAAAATTGGTTTTGTGGTAACTGTTGGAATGTTGGGGTTATAAGTATTGGGTTCAATTCTCAAATATGTATTTTTTATTTATATTATTATTAATAAATATATGTTATATATAATACAATAATATAAATGGGGTGGGGACGGGTACACAGACAACGTGGGGATTGCTCTACTCGTCCTCGTCCCATAATCGAGTGAGTAATAGAAATTGCCCTCTATCCTTGCCCTTGTCCTCATCTATTCTTCCCATCCCTGCCCCATAAGGATAGATCCCTGCCAATATAATCAACACCTTTAGGAAGAGGGAGATCCCTGCCCCATAGGCTGTGGTTCAATCTAACCAAAATTATTGAACCTAAATATATTGAGCTTGACCAACCTTGATTTGAATCAGGTGGGTGCTTGGCTCACCCACCATCACTGCTAAACTACACTCGCCTTCTCATCCCAAGGTGCGGTTGGCTCCTTACTTTTTCCCCTCTTCTTGAACCCCTCTAATTTAGGGTGAAAATTCGACTTTTGGTATCGCATTTGGTTGATGGTTTTGCTTGGAGATGGTGTAACATCTCATTTGCAGATGCGTTGTGATGCAGAGCTTATGGATTATGGAATAGAATTTTCTCTTTCCTTGAATTTTAGCGATTGATTTTAGTTATTTTTCTTCAAGGTCATCATATTCTTGATGGATTTTATGTTTTCAATCTTCATCTTGAATTTAGGGGTTTTGGTTGCTTTTGGTGATAAGAAGAATTTAACAGTTTGTATTCTTTGGATTAATTTGGATCTTAGTTTGGTTCTTGTGATTATTGCCAGGTTGAAGGAGTACACAGAAGCATTTAATAGGAGTGACGTCAAAGCAATTGTGTTAATCGGGAGGCATTGATGGTAAATGATGGTTATATCCTCTTCCTTGCCATATAGGATCTGTCTGTATATTGAGGAGTCTTAGTTAATTGTTGGTAAAGACTCAAGTTTAATCTGGCATCCTTCCGTTCCTGTTTTTAACATATAATTACGCCTGATCTCAGTACTTAGTAGTGGTTTCTCTCATGTGCTTGCTCAATATGCTGGATTTGTACATTAATTTTGGCTATAATGGATCCTGGGGTGGTCGATAGAAGTACTAGTTGCTGATCTGATTTATTAAGACACATACTAGTGGGTGTATTTATAACAGTTTAGGGTTCTGTTTTCACTATATTAAACAATTCCAGCAAATTTAGTAAACAAAAATCATAAGTAGTGTTTTCAATATGGAAAGGTAAGAATACACTATCTTTTTGCTCAATTAGTTGTCAATTGTCTAGGGGAAATAAATTGCAACTTTGTTTGCAACACTAGCTTTGCTTGTCTTCGTAGTCTCTCTCATGCGAGGGGTTGGCCATTCCTCTAAATGTTAATCTCAGAAGCCCTCACTCCTCCGAGCGGCTTCATTTCTTTTGTCACTAGACTCATTTCCACCAAACGAATTTGGTCTGCCCTCAATGCAACCCGACTACTGAGTGTTTATTAATGTGCTTGTCTCGCTTTGACACCCTTGTGTGTTTGTCGAGTTAGCCTCCTTGTCAGGACTTGCAAAAAGAAAAGGGGTTAGTGAATACACGAATGCGTGGGCACTTTGTTGAAGGGCATACTTGGGATTCCATAAGCATATTTGAGTAAACATATTATACACAATGCAAAATATAAAAATAGGCTTCGTAAGCTCTAAATGGTCGCCTAACAGAGGGTCCAAAGCAACCCATCATGCATAAATGTTCCCCACTGCACAAGTGCTCATGTGACACCACTAGGGAATTGAGTAATATATCATCCTTATACACTACTCTGAAGCCCCGTCTTGTTATATGCTACCTTGGGGTTCCAAGGATCTAAGATGTCTGGCGCAAGAGTTTAAATAGGCACCCAGGCCCTTGCATTGACCAGGCAGCGCGCTTTAGTGAAGTGTTGCCTAGGCTCTTGCCTAAACTCAGGCGTTTGGCGCCTCTAGTGAGCACTCAATTGAAACAAAAATTTTGGTTGAACAGTAGTTTAGGTGGTTCAATTGAACCAACAAAGCTATATAATGTTACTAAATTTATGCAACAAACCTCGTCGCCCCCCCCCCCCCCCCTCCGCGTGACCCCAAGCCATGAACCCTACTTCGTGCGCAGTTGTTGCCTTCGTCACTGTCGCCTTCCTTTGTCGTTGCTTCCACCACCGACACATAGGATCGACACTTAGTCTGTTGTCGATGAATGGGTTCGAAAGTCTAGCTTTTATGTGCATTTCCCTCTGTGCCGCTACTTTCGTGTGTAGCTCCTTCCATCGTTGAGGGAGAGGGTCGTAGCTTCCTCGCCACCACCGAATGCTTTTGAAGCTTCGTTCGCCCACAATGTCACCGTCCACAGTTTTTGCCATCGTCGTCGTCACCTTCTAAAGCTTTGGCTGCCCCTATTGCTATCTGTAGCTTCCTCCATCGCTGTTGTTATCGTCCGAAGCTTCTTGCGTCGCTGCTATTACATCTGCAGCTTCCTCCGTCGTCGTTGTTGCTCAAAAGTTCGTTCATCACCATTGCTCTCTCCTTCCTCACTTTTCACTGTCAGTGACTCTTTTCTCTTCTCTAACTACTATTAACAGTAGATTAAATATTGTTAACAGTTATTGTTAACTATTGTTATCATATAATAGTCCCTATTTAGATTTTAGCACTGTTAATATCCATTTATTAATTATATTTTATATTTTTTTATATTTTAATATTTCAAAGTGTCTCGCTTCGCTCAAGCAGGTGCCTAGGCGAGCACCTAGCACTTCAAGAAATACGATTTAGCGCCATGCTTTTTAATTCACTAGTATAGCGTGTCGTATCTCCATTGCAAGAAATACGATTTGTTGCGGGTTAGAGACTCCATTTTTTTTTGGATAGTTTTGCCTTCGCATGATGACCACCCAAGCCGTCATTATAAGCTAGAAACAGCCATAAAACCTAACCTAAATGCAATTGTTAAGCCTATTGCAAGCCTCTTGCATGTTGTCTAAGGTATAAACAAAACCGAAATGCACATTACATCGAACACCTTCAGTACAAACTTCTTCCTCCTCTTCCTTCCTCTTTCCTTTTTTTCTTCATCCTTCCTCCTCTGTATCTTCCTCTTCGAAACATCGGTACATACCGATGTATCGTGTGTCGATACACTGGTACCGATTGGTACATCTGACCAACAATGAGTATGGGTGCATGACGATCCTTGGTTGGTACAATGGTAACATTACTCTTTTGCTACCTGAAAGACCAGTATTTAAATCATGGAAACAACTGATCTAATAGAGGTAAGGCTCTATACTAGATCCCACATTGCCATGCCTTTTTGGTTGTATGGATAACCATGTAGCAAGTAAAGGAAATGTTACCATTGCAAAGACTAGAATAGTAGACTATTGAGATGGATGTGCAAGAATGATATATGAGTCAAAGAAATGTTTGCCAAGACTAGAATACTGAATTGGATGTGCAAGGAGCCAAGGATAATATATAAATGAGAGCAGTTTAGAATGGTATTAAATTCTGAGCATGTTCAAAGGAGACCTAGAGAGAGGAGGTGAGTTTCTTAGGATTAGTGGTGCCAGAAATAGAGAGAAACCTATCAAAAACATCACTAAGAATGATAAAAAAATATTTGTTGTTAATGATTTAACTAGGGATATTGTCTTATATGGAAAAAGATCCATGTAGCAACCCCATATAGTTGTGACATTATGGCTTGTTGATGTTATTGTTGTTGTAGGTTAGAAAATATTCTATGTCCTCTTTAATTCAATACTTTTATACTTAAACACAGTGCATAGTGAACGTATTTTCTTGTCAGTAATACTGAAATGTTTCTCCAACTCATAATTCCCTATTGAATTTTTTGTTTTTGTCAGCCAGAACAACAGCATTATATATATTAGAGTATATCAAAGGCTTGCTGTCACTCTCAGCTTGGGGAGGTTTTTCTTGTTTTGCCCCCAGTTGCAAAATCTGAACATTCCTTTTTTCGTTCTTAGTTACTAGTTTGTAGTTACAAATGAACACTTGTTTTACAGAAATGTTTAGCATTTGACTATTTTTACTGTTTGTTTCATTTTAAAAAATTATGCAAAATTTTTTTTGATGAGCATTTTTTGGTTGACAAGGATATCAGAACCTAGGGAAGACAATTAGTAGGTGTTTATTTTTAGTAGCCTAATTAGGAATGCTCAACTTATGTACATCATGATTCTTGTATATGACAACTAATTATTGTATATAATGCTAATAATAATTAAGAGTGGGAGGTGATAGGAAGACGAAAATAGTTTTAAAAAAACTAGAATGGTGTTGATGGTCAAAGAATCACGGCTTGTGAAAAAAAATGGATATTGAAGAAACTCTAAAAACTTTAATCATAGTTCTGTTAACCATTATTATTCATTAATTTTATATTCAAATACTTTCGATCTGTTTATTCGAATGCCGATGTGTTTACATGCTAGTTAAGACAAATCAGATCAAATCATATGGTAATCCGAACTATAGTTTTTAATATTTGGTTTGAATTATGTTTATGATAACCCTAACTCAATTCATGTATATTATTACTTATATCTGATTACCTAGTTTGAGCCAAATGTAAAATTCATGAACAACTAGCATGACTTTTAATGCATGTCTTGCCTCCTTCCCTGATGCAGATATTAGCTGCTATGGATATTGTTCCTCAAGGAGCCAATGTGATGCCAAGGAAACAATTGAATGATGTTTTGGATGCTAAACTGGGTCCTGATTGGTCATCCAAAATGACGAGCTTTGATTATGAACATCTTGCTGCAGAGAGCATAGGGCAGGTTGTTTTGATCTAGATTGGTCATATCCTAATCCTTCTGAATTTCAGATATTGTGTTTGGATGCCATAGAAAAATTCTTCAACAAAGTGCTTGCTTGTTCAACTCTGATTTGCTCATGTTGATATCTGTTGACTTATTTTTCTTCACATATTCTTGTACGTGCCTTCTTCAGGTCCATCGACTAGTTATGAAGAATGGTCTGGAGGTTGCAATGAAAATACAGTACCCCCTGGCGTAGGAATTTTTCTTGATTACACTATAAAGGTGAACCTACATATTCATGATCTCATTGACTTGTCTGTGTCAATTGAACTTTTCAGTAGTAATGATTAAACTGATAAAAGTGGTTTCTTTCTGTACTAGTAACTTTATCATAATAACAGTTAAGTTAATCATTATATATTTCCAAGTCAATTCTTGAGACTAGAAGTTAATACATCTTTACATGACTTCTCATTTATTAAAAAGCAGATGACTTTTCCACATTACAAGGTTATTTGGTCTGTCTATGTTATTAGGCTAAAATGTGTTATCAGAGCGTTATGGGGTCTTCAATAACAGATTAGTCATTAGTAGAGTATAACCCACGTTAAATGACTCTTATAGCCTGAATTCATGTTGCACTCCTTAATTGACATTATCATGTCAATTAGAAGAATGTGGAATTGCTCCTTTTTTTTTATGATGATCTTTTACACTTTTTTTTACTTTCTCCAATTTCTTGTGTTGTCATCGGATTGAATTTTGATAATTCTGTTTTTGAAATTCTATTAGTATTTAGTGTATGTTGCTGCTTTATGTGGTTGTCGTGCTATGTATGCTATGTAGTATGTATAAACATATTATGCTTTTCTTTAACATAGTTCCTCATATTTTAATCGACTGGATAGCTCTCAGTTGCTAGTTATGAGCAATTAGCATGAATTTTGACCAAATTTTATTTTTCCTTGAATGAAAATTTTTTCAGTTGTTTTGACATATAAGAATTGCATCCTAGGTCATCTTTCAGATTGTCTACTGAGAGATGAGGAAATGTATTCCAATCACTTTGATTGTACAGTTACTTTGATTCATTAATCAGGTTTTAACTCTTATAGATCATGAGTCTAAATTTATGCATCATCCAAATTGGCTAGGTACTTTTTCTTGCAGATTGGTGTTCAAGATCAATTTAGTTTTTCAGTTCCTTATAATGACCCATGATATGCTTTATCACAGCCCAAGGCCAAATCTTAAATTGTTATGAACCAATAAATTTCCAAATTAAGTTTGGAAACTTGAGCATGCTATTTACAATCAGATATAATGATTGGTAATTTTCTTCAATTCTTATAATGGTGGCTAAGGAGGAACTGTCTAGGGAATGTGATTATGAGATGGAAGCTGCAAGTCAAAAGCACATGGTCCTTTCCTATTAACTAGATCATGCAAAGAATGCATTCAGAAGAGGATATTTCACCTCATTAAATAAATATACAGGAAAATATTGGATAACCTTTATATCCCAACTAATAAGGGTTACATTCATAGATCTTTTTCCACCATTGAGCTCTGTTTAGAATGTAATCACTGATCAAATTAAGAGCAATTAGATTTATATTTCTTGTTTCCAACAAAGTTTTATTCTTTTATACCTCTAGATACTCTACTTCCTTGACATCCCTAATTGCTTTTAGGTTATGTCTACACCATCTCTTTGCTGAATGAATATATATGTTGTACATGATGAGATGTTTAGTCAGACCAAATATTTTGCAGATAATGTCATGTTGTATGAACGGAACCTAATTGGATTTTTTATTCTATCTTTTTTAATCTGAGAGCTGATGCTTTGTAGTTCTCACTTTTCGTTTGTAGTATCACTGATTTGATTTTTTTTCTAAATAAGATACAGTTAGTAATTCTACAAGCTTTTTTTAACAATTTCTTATTATTCTCAAGAGTTCCTATCGATAAGGTGGCATTACTAAGTCAAAAATTGGGGACTGTGGGGAAAACATTGCTTGAGCTGATTGGAGTTGTTTGTTTCTAGGTTCGTGCATGTAAGTGCAATTTGTGTGTTTGTTTTTTTGTATGAATCACGACCCTTGTTCCTTCTTTCTCATAAGTTGTGCAACTTTGTCCTATGTTTTCATTGAGAAGGGATAAGAAGCAAATCTTTCTTATGTGTTGTCCAAACAAAGGATTGAAATTTTATATCCTATTGGTGTATCGAGCTTTGCTCGATACGGTGCGATACGTCTAATTTAGACATAAAATCCTTCGAAAATATCTGAAAAATAAAAAAAAGTTAGGATAGGATTTTTAAGTTATAAATAAATATATGTTTATCAATGTAAATTAGGTGAGAATAGTGTCATATCTTTTTCGGATTTTGAGGAATAGTCTTTGCAAGGTTTGTATTTCGATTTGTTATAGATTGTCTGAAATATTTATAGAAAAATTATTTGAATTGTTAGATTATTTTATTATAATATAAATTTTAAAATTTAAATAAATTAAATAATCACATATGTAGATATATCTAACTGTTGATTCTACCACCAAAATGAATGAAAGGTTTTCACGGGTGGTGGATCGAGGTCCTCGATCCTATGTATCTATTATCAATATGATATGTTTGAACATAATCTTGAAATTGATCTCACAACATAGTGTATTGATACATCGTATGTCATTGGTACATCAATGTGGTGATAATCGTAAATTGATCGTTATGAATCATGTGTCTAAGGCAGCTCTTGAGGCATGTATTGGTGAATGTCAAGGCTTCTACTTTCTTTGCTGCGCAATATCATACTATTGCTTAGAGAAGTCTAACCAGCTATCATCGTATTGTTATTGGTCGTAAGATTTTTCATAATACGACGATTGTGAATACGATGAGCTTCGTTCTGTGCTTACATCGCGTAAACTTTGTCGCATCTGTTCAAATTCATCCATTGTCTTCCCTTTCCCCTTCTGTGCATAAACTTAATCAGTATCTTATCGAGTTTCATAAATTAAATCTTAGGTGGCATGTGAAAAATATTGCTTCTCAAGCCATATGCATTACCCTCAAGTTATGTAGACGAGACCAATGATTGCTTGATGTTGCTTCCATCCTTTATCGAGGCATTGCTCTCCATTTTCTTATCATGTCTTTATCGTGCGAGTTATTGAATGTGATTGTGAATGTATCTCAATCACATTCAATAACTCATTAGGGCATTTCTTAACCCAATGTTTTGCGTTCCAGGATGAATAGTGCAGTTTTGCCCTTCCTCTCCGCAAAGGAGGCCCTTGCACTCATAACCCAGACAACACTGGGGGAAAAACAAAGTCATATGCAAACTGGAAATCAAAAACCCAGATTTCGTGGTAGAAGACAAACCCCTGAAGCATCTAACACCACGAGCAAAGGAGGCGTTCTCTAAGCACATAGACGCCCTCCTAAAAATTGGAGTAATCAGACCAAGCAAAAGCAGGCACCGCACAACCGCTATAATAGTCAACTCCGGAACAACGGTGGACCCAGACACCGGAGTAGAGAAGAAAGGCAAGGAGAGAATGGTGTTCAACTACAAAAGACTGAACGACATCACGGAGAAAGACCAGTATAGCCTACCAGGAATAAACACCATCTTGCGAAAGGTCAGCAATAGCAAGATTTACTCTAAGTTTGACCTTAAATCTGGATTTCATCAGGTAGCTATGCACCCTGATTCAATCGAATGGACTGCCTTTTGGGTCCCGGATGGACTGTACGAATGGCTGGCAATGCCATTTGGGTTAAAAAATGCGCCTGCGATATTCCAGAGAAAAATGGATGAATGTTTCAAAGGTACAGAAGAATACATTGCAATATACATTGATGATATCTTGGTATTTTCAGAGAATGAAAAGGACCATGCCAGGCACCTGGCCCATATGCTGGAAATCTGCCAGAAGAATGGTCTAGTACTAAGCCCGTCAAAGATGAAGGTAGCAATCAAAGAAATAGAATTCCTTGGGGCAATTTTGGGAAATTCAAGAATCAAGCTACAGCCTCATATTATCAAAAGAATCACGGAATACCAAGAAGAGAACCTGACTACGAAGAAAGGACTAAGATCTTGGCTCGGCATCCTAAACTATGCCCGTAACTACATCCCCAACCTCGGAAAACTCTTGGGGCCACTGTATGCCAAAACAAGCCCAACCGGGGAAAAGATGTTCAATAACCAAGATTGGGAGCTGATCAAAAGGATCAAAAATCTGGTTAAAAATCTCCCAGACTTAGAAGTACCACCAGAAGACTGCTTCATCATCCTAGAAACAGATGGATGCATGGAAGGATGGGGGGGGGTATGCAAATGGAAAAAGAAAAAGGATGACCCCCGAAGTACGGAAAGAATCTGCGCCTACGCAAGTGGAAAGTTTAATCCCATCAAATCCACTATTGACGCAGAGATGCATGCGGTAATGAAGACTCTAGAGACCTTGAAAATATACTTTCTGGATAAAAAAGAAGTCATAATCAGGACAGACTGTCAAGCAATTATAAGCTTCTTCAACAAGTCTGCCCAGAACAAACCCTCCAGGGTCCGGTGGATGGCCTTCGTAGACTATATAA
>LVTN01002975.1:1768-12014 GCA_001649415.1 Musa itinerans
AATGTCCGCTCTTCTTGGCCCAATGCCTGAATCCATGGCCCGAAGCCTTCTGTCGGTACGTCGACCGATCCACCGGCCCAACGTCCAATCTTCTGACATGTTCCTCCAGCCCAACATGATTCTTCCTACTTTAATCGTCTTATCCTGATCGAAGCATCCTGCGTCACTCAAAATGTAGATTAAAACATAAACACATATCAATTAGTTTCATCATCAAAATATGAGATTCAACCGATAATGTTCTATTCAGAGCATGAATGCCTATTGAATCATCTATTCAAATAAACTCTAGGAATTCTTCAAAATAGAGATAATGTTCTCTGACCTTTAGTTACTAAATTGTTTATAACTCCTTGTTGGAAACTCATATTTATATAAAACTTAAGTTATATAAAACTAGATTGATACATCTTTCAAAAGACCCTTATTTTTTGTAAATTAGATCATAATTGGTTATCCAAATAATTCATGCAATGTGCCTCTCAAATTCTGTCAGAATCAATCTTTGATCGATTTTGCCTATTCTTGTTTCGTCTCTTTGGAAATTAATTTTAGCTAAAATCCTTACTTGAGTTGAGCTTTACATTATTGCTTCAAATTCATGTATACTCTTGTCTTGCAAGTATTTGCATACCTGAATCTCTTATGTAAACTTCATATTTCTATTACAATGTTTCGTATAGGCACATACATTCCGTTGTTCTGCATGTGTTTCCGATATGTCCCAATTTATTATTCACAATACTTTGGTGTTTGTGGGATAATATGAAGCTCATATTTCTATTACAATGTTTCGTATAGGCACATACATTCCGTTGTTCTGCATGTGTTTCCGATATGTCCCAATTTATTATTCACAATACTTTGGTGTTTGTGGGATAATATGAAGCTTTGCTAGAAATGGTAAAGTAATTATTTGGACCTTTGCTAGAAATTGTAAAGAGTATGTGCTTAGAGCCTGCGATACTCTAGATTATGTTTGGTTGTCATTCAGAAATGGATGGACCATATTACGTTATGATCCCACTGTTAGGACCGGAGCGGCACTAAGAGGGGGGCGGGTGAATTAGTGCAGCGGTAAAGAATAATAAACTTTCGACGATTTAAACACTTTCGGAAACTACGTACGATAAAAGCAACGTTTCGCTTGAAACCGTTTCGATTGCGTTTTAACTTAAAGGCATACGTAAGAAGGAGACAAAGAAGTAGAGCATCAAAGTGAAGATGGTTTGCAGTAATGTAAATGACAATAAGATAATCGCAAACCGATTTACAGTGGTTCGGTCATGCGACCTACATCCACTCCTCCGATTCCTCTTCCGTCGAGGCCACCGGCATCCACTAATGATCTTCCTTTACTAGGCAAAGATCAACCTCCTTCTTACACCCCTCTTACAACCTCTTACAAGTGGTTCACAGTTTTACAAAGATTTCAATGAAAAGAAAGGAGGTGAACACTAAAGCTATTGAAAACAAGACTTTTCCTAAAACTTTTCTCAACTTCTAGCTTCTCAAAAGGTTATCTTCTCTGCTGAGAATTGGGGGGTATTTATAGACCCCAAGAGGATTCAAATTTGGGCTCCAAAAATTTGAATTCTCTTAGGTTCCCGATGCTGGAGGTGCCACCGCCCAGCCAGGCGGTGCCACCGCCCAGCGCTCGGGGTGCTGGGAGGTGCAACCGCCCAGCCAGGAGGTGCCACCGCCCAGCTCTCGGCCTCTGGGCGGTGCCACCGCCTAGTGTAGGCGGTGCCACCGCCTACCCTAATTCAGCTCACTGGTTGGGCTCCAAAATTGGCCCAAACCAGTCCGAACTTGGGCCAAATTAGCCCCTACTTGGGTCATAGGATTAACACCTAATCCTAGCCCTAATTAACGTGCTAACTACAATTTTAAAGACATTTTCTAAGCTATTACAAAGTCCATAAGTCAAGACTTCTTCCGGCGAGCTTTCGGCGAACTTCCGGCGGTCTTCCGATAAACTCTCGGAAACCATTCTGCGGACTCCCGGCAAGCTCGTAGACTTCACGATTTGATCTTGGCGAGTTCCAACGAGCTTCTTCGGCAAGCTCCGATCTTTCTCGGTGAGCTCCATGAACTTCCGACGAACCTTTTGGCGAGCTTCCGAAAAACCCTTCGGCAAGCTCCCAACTCGTTCTCGGCTAGTTTCGGCAGCATTCCCGACGAACCTTCGAACTTCCGTCGAACTCTCGAACTCCCAACGAATCCTTCGTGCTTGACTCCGGAACTTTGTTTCGCTTTATGTCTTCATCATTATCGTAGTTAATCCTGCACACACAAGACAAAACTCTACTCCGATCTAGACAATTATTACAACGCGAATTGACATTCTGTTGCCCGGCACGTCATTGGTTGGCGCTTCGTCCGATTCTTCAGCGCATCGTCCTCTCTTATGGCTTGTTGCCCAATCGGCGGTTGACCTCCACAACCCCGATATCCTTGGCGCAATTCCGCTCTCCTTGGCCCGATGCCCGACGACCGAAGCCTTCTGCCATCCAATATCCTAACGTGATCTCCGGCGACAATGTCAATTCCTCCTGCGTCAATTGTCTAATCCTGATCAAGTAGACCTGCATCACTCACAATGCAATTAAACATCTAAACACAATCAATTAGTTTCATCATCAAAATCCGAGATTCAACAATCTCCCCCTTTTTGATGATGACAACTAATTGATGACTAACGGAGTTAACCTTAACTCCCCGGAGTTTAACCAAACTCCCCCTATCAATATGCCATTGATAGAACACTTGGATTATCCCAAATCCAAGCAACATTCATCACATATTATAAAAAAACATTTAAACCATCATGCAAATATATAAAATATTCAATTCAATGCATGAAGTCATCAATATACTTCTCCCCCTTTGTCATCAACAAAAAGGAGAAGTACAACTATTCTTTGTGTTTGTAATATAAGTTCAACTCATTGCATGAAAAACATAATATTAAGTTTTATCATCATGCAGTTTTGAAGCTAGAAAATTTAGCAAGTAATGCATTATGCTTAGGACATTCAAGCTATCAAGTTTTAGATATGCAAGTTTTACAGCATACAAGATAGCTCTTTTGGTAATGTTCAAGATAGCAAGTTCTACATCATGCAAGCTAGCAATATTGAGATGTTCAAGAAAGCAACTCTTGCTTCTTGAAATATGCAAATTTGTCAAGTTTTGCTAGATGTGCAAGTTAGCATTTTTGCCTCTTAAGATAGGCAAGATAGCACATTTGCTTCTTTTGAGATAGTAACTTTTTGCTTCTCTTTTAGACTACAAGCTAGTAATTTTTACGATATGTAAGTTTCACAATATATAAGCTAGCAAAAATTTCGAAAGTTAATCCTACACACACAAGCCAAAACTCTACTCCAATCTAGACAATTATTACAATGCGAATTGACATTCTGTTGCCCGGCACGTCATTGATTGGCGCTTCATCCGATTTTTCAGCACATCGTCCTCTCTTGCGGCTTGTTGCCCAATCGGCGGTTGACCTCCGCAACCCCGATATCCTTGGCACAATTCCGCTCTCCTTGGCCCGATGCCCGACGTCCGAAGCCTTCTGCCGTCCAATACCCTGACGTGATCTCCTCCGGTACAACGTCAATTCCTCCTGCGAATCCTAATCGAGTAGACCTGCATCACTCAAAATGCAGTTAAACATCTAAACACAATTAATTAGTTTCATCATCAAAATCCGAGATTCAACACCCACTTCACCATCTATGCTTTTGACATGTTATCCAGAGCATTGGTTATGTGCTTCTATATGTGCTTTGATAAAAATGAAATGTGTGCAACGTCGAATGCGACGTTTTGAGCTTCTGCAACATATTTGTTCTTTGATATGCTCCAAAATGCTTCATATGCTATTGATATGCTTCGTAACATTTCATACATCATTGATATATTCTAAAATATTTCACTTGTTATTGATATGCTCTGAAACATTTCATACGTCCTTGATATGCTCCAATATACTTCATATGCCATTGATATGCTCCGTAACATTTCATAGGCCATTATATGTACCGAAATACTTCTTATGTCATTGAAATACTCCATAATGCTTAATATGCCATTGAAATGTTCTGAAGTATTTCATCTGCCATTGATATGTTCCGAAATGTTTCATCCGTCATTGATATGCTCAGAAATATTTCACATGTCATTGATATAATTTGAAACATTTCATATGCCATTGTTATGCTCCGAAATATTTCATCTGCCATTGGTATGATCCGAAATATTTCTTATGCCATTGATATGTTCCAAAATATTTCATATGCCTTTGAAATGCCCCAAAATGCTCCTTACATCAATGATTTGCTCAAATTAGTCTTTACTCCCTTGTTATGAACAAAATATGCTTCGAATGAAATGACATTGTAATTCTGTATTCGTTAAGTGGCTATCTGTGAACTCTTATATCTCTGCCTTATATTTGGTACCTTATTTGTTTGAAACTGTCTTCTTTCATCATTGATATGTTAGTCAGTTGCTGAGCTCTATATGCTCACCGCGTTGTTATATAAATTTTTCAGAATAGCTTATCGCTCGCCAGAATGTTTAAATTGGGTTAAGGATGTTGAAAGCTAGAAGACTTTGGGCAAACCTTTAGTTGATGAAATGTTTTTGTTGTATAAGTACACTTGGTGTCTAATGAAATGTTGATGGTAAATCTCAATATATAAGTTTTATAAAAGTTTAAAGGACCTCTTATGTTGGGATTTTGGAGTGTTAAGTTAATTTGTGTAATGATATGAACATGTAGTAAATATTGGTTTTTGTGATTGTATAGAATCCCACACTTGTGGATTTATGAGGTGGTTCTTGTCTTGATGAGTTGGTTTCAGATTTTATGATACATCGAGTGATGTGGTATATGAATTTAAACTGCATAGGTTTTATGAATTATGGAATTATGGATGTGAATGACTTGAATGTTTTCTCAGTGTTCTCAAATGTATGTTTGGATCCTGGAATGGATTATTGTTGATTTAATTTTAATATTATCGATTCAGGGGGCGTGATAGCGAGGAGTCGATTCCCTTATATTGTGACAACAACGGGGTGATTGCTCAAGCGAAGGAACCCAGGTCTCATCAAAAATCTAAGTATGTTTTGAGGAGGTTCCACCTAATCAGAGAGATCATGACCAAGGAGATGTAGTAGTGGAAAAAGTTCCACCAAAGATAACATTGCAAATCCACTAACAAAGTCGTTGTCTCAGATTGTCTTTGACATCATAGGGGTCTGATAGGGATTAGACACATAAGTGATTGGCTTTTGGTCAAGTGGGAGATTGCTAGTCATATGTGCCCTGCAAGCCAATCACGTGAGTGATAATAATAAAAATAATAATCAATCAAACCTTTTAATTAATTAATATTTTCTGAAATCAGGGACATGTGGGGAATTTTCTAAATAATGAGGGGTATTTTCATAATTTGGACAAGGATAGAATTTGAAATTTTAGAAATTCCTAGGGGCAAAACTATCTTTTTCCCAGAAATGCCCTAAGCCCTTTCTTCCCTACTTGCTACGATCGTTGCCACCCTGTCGATGGTAGCCTACGCGGGGGGAGGGGGGCGCCACCCTTACGGCTGCGTAGCACCCGCAGACACCGCTACCCTGTAGTGACTCAACCCGTAAGCATAACGGTTGCAAGCGCCACTACCCCGCGGTGCCTTTGCCCATGGGCACAATGGCCATAGGCATCGTTGCCCCGCGGTGCCTCTACACGCGGGCGCAATGCCCACAGGCACCACTAAGGGTGCTACTTGCAGTTGCGGGCAGGTCGCCCATGCGGTTGCCTGCCTGCGGGATGTAGGCTACCAGCCGCAAGTAGTTGGCTGCTGCTCGCCAGCCACCTACACACAGGTGGCTTGCTGTAGGTGGTCGAAGGCTATAAGCATCCTTTGGCGAACCTACGAGGGCAGCAACAGTTGCTGCCCTCTCTCTCGCCTTTTGCGTCAATGATTTTGACATTAAAGGATTTTCTAAAACACAATACATGTAGTTCAAAACAAATCTTTTGCATGAACAACTTGGCTCTAATACCATTATTGAAAAATCTAGGGCCAACATCACATGCGCAGCGGAAGAACATAAAACAAAAACCCCAAATTTCCCAATTCGTGTTCATCGTCATACGTAGATTGGTGCACAAAAACCAACAACACAAAAAATCATGTGTGAGACAATTGTGTTACCTATGGAGATCGTATATCCTTGAATCCCTGCAGATCTGTAGGAGTGGATGAAGGAGGTCAAGCATCCTCCTCTTTAATGGTGATCCACACAGTAGGGCTGCAACGACACTCCTCAAATCTCCAAACCTGTTATCTCAGGAGGAGAAGGGGAGAAGAGAATAAGTGGTGGCTACTCAGAAGCCCCAACCTATGGGCTTTTAGTTCCCTCTTATTTATAGAGGCCCCTAGTTAACCCTAATAGATCCTGCCCTAATGGGTATTGGATCTTCATCCAATTACCCAAGTGTCTTAGATTAGTAGGTCTCTACCCAATAATATCTTATTAGCTCTTATTGGATCCCATCCATGGAATCCAATAATTCAAGGGCTTATTAGATATCCAATAAAATAGGGGCTCCAACGGATATCTTATATCAGAACTTCTACCCATCGTAAAACCTACGATATGTGTGTGACCCTCTAGGCCTAATATCGAGCTGGTCATGAGTTATACCTATCAGAACTTCTTCTGGCTTAGTGAATTATTATCTCCATAATAATTCACTCAACTCATCGACTACAGACGTTCTAGGCCACTATGCCATAATCCCCAAACGATACAGGGGAATCCAATCCTTTGGACCTATCTATCCCCAATTACTGTGTACCTATAGTCCCTCATCCATCTAATATCCTAGAGACCATATACCGGGCATGGTGCTGTTAGGCCCATACGGTTTCTCCTTGAGTCTCGCTCTAATCGGATTCTCTTGAAGAACTCTTTTTCTCTCGATCTGAATGACCTTGGCCAAGGATTTGTTTGAGCAAGAACACATAGGATATTTCTCCCATGATATCGAGAGCGGATGATCCTCTATCGACTCCCAATAGCCCTCGTAAGGTTGGCTGCCACTCCTAGTAACCGGCTATACTAGATTTGGAACTTCCAAACCCAGAAGTCTGGTATCAAAGAGTAGAGTATTCATATAGGACATCCTTGGTGTCTCATGTTAGGAAAATGTCGGCACTAAGAGGGGGGGTGAATTAGTGTAGTAGTAAAATCATGTCGATTCTAAAAAATCTCTCTTATGTTGAAAACCAATTTCGAAAACTTAACTTAAAAGCGTATTCGTAAATATATTTAAGGTAGTAAGCAAGTAAAATTGTTTGCAGTAAGTAAATTGCTCAAGACGAAATGCAAACCGAGTTTATAGTTGGTCATGAGTTATACCTATCAGAACTTCTCCTATCAGAACTTCTTCTAGCTTAGTGAATTATTATCTCCATAATAATTCACTCGACTCATCGACTACAAACGTTTTAGGCCACTATGCTATAATCCCCAAACGATATAGGGGAATCCAATCCTTTGGACCTATCTATCCCCAATTACTGTGTACCTATAGTCCCTCATCCATCTAATATCCTAGAGACCATATACCGGGCATGGTGCTGTTAGGCCCATACGGTTTCTCCTTGAGTCTCGCTCTAATCGGATTCTCCTGAAGAACTCTTTTTCTCTCAATATGAATGACCTTAGCCAAGGATTTGTTTGAGCAAGAATACATAGGATATTTCTCTCATGATACCGAGAGCGGATGATCCTCTATCGACACTCAATAGTCCTCGTAAGGTTGACTACCACTCCCGATGATCGATTGTGTTAGATTTGGAACTTCCAAACCCATAAGTCTGGTATCAAAGAGTAGAGTACTCATACAGGGCATCCTTGGTGTCTCATGTTAGGAAAATGTCGGCACTAAGAGGGGGGGTGAATTAGTGCAGTAGTAAAATCATGTCGGTTCTAAAAAATCTCTCTTACGTTGAAAACCAATTTCGAAAACTTAACTTAAAAGCATATTCGTAAACGTATTTAAGGTAGTAAGCAAGTAAAATTGTTTGCAGTAAGTAAATTGCTCAAGACGAAATGCAAACCGAGTTTATAGTGGTTCAGTCATCGTGACCTATATCCACTCCACCGATTCCTCTTCCGTCGAGGCCACCATCATCTACAATCGGTCTTCCTTCAATAGGCGAAGGACCAACCACCATTTACAACTTGATTCTCCTTTTATCGGGTTTAGGAGATAACCTTTACACCCTCAATTGCTCCTCTCTCAAACTATTCTAACACTTAGAACTTTGAGAGGAGTTCACACAAGATTGCGACAACATTTTTTTTCTTTTTCACTCTCAATATTTGTGTTAGTTAACCAGGGATGAGAGGGGTATTTATAGGCCTCAAATTGATTCAAACTTAGAGCCTAAAAACATCCCATCCTGGGTTTCCTAGGTACGGGCGGTACCACTACCTGTGTTGTGCGGTACCACCGCTAATGTTAGTTTGACACTAACACTGCACTGGGTGGTACCACCGCCTAGCACCCTGCCATTGGGCAGTACCACCGCCCAGAATTCCTAGGGTGCTTGCTGTTCCCTAGGCGGTGCCACCGCCGGCTAGGCTTTCAGCATCTTGGTTGGGCCTTGAATCTGGCCTAAACCAGCCCAACTTCGGGCCCAATTAGTGTTGGAAAATCTTAAGGGCGACATCACATGCGCAGTGGAAGAACAAAAAGTAAAATCCCCAATTTCTCAAAAAGATGTTCGTCATCGTGCGAAGATTGGTGTGCAAAAATCCGTGAAACAAACTGCGTATAGAATAGATTATGTTACCTAGGGAGATCATATATCCCTATTTCCTTACAGATCTCTAGGAGAGGGTGAAGGAAGTAAAGCGTCCTCCTCTCTAGCGGGGATCCACACAGTAGGGCTGCGACGACGCTCCTCAAAACTCCAGGCCTGCTTTGAGGTGGAGAGGGGGAGGAGAATAGGAGAGACAAGCAAAACTCTAGCCTATGAACCACTGAATCCCTCCTATTTATAGGAGGGGGAGGAGAACCGCCCGTGGAGGGAGCGAGGCCCACAAGGGCGCTCGCTCGCGGGGGCAGCGCTACCCACGGGGGCACCCACCTGCAAGGGCGGTGCCCCGGCCCCGCCACACATACCATCACCGGTAGGGTGGTAGTGGTAGTGGCAATAGGGGAGAGGAAGAGAGGCTTAGGGTTTTGGGCAAAAAGATAGTTTTCCCCTCGAAATTCGAGAAATTTTAGTTTTGTCCTTTTATCTAAATTATGAAAATACCCCTCAAAATTCAAAAAATTTCCTACATGTCCCTGATTTCAAAAATATTAATTAATTAAAAATTTTAATTGATTATTATTTTTATTATTATCTAGTAGTCCTACATGATGATGATTTATACATGTGATGTATGATGAGTGGACGAATGAGCATGGATCGTGTGATGTGTATACTTGTGATTATTATTATTGGGTTCTACGAGCCTCCATTATATTTCTAGTTTATTGTCGGGGCCCGTGTGCCTATAATTAAGTTGTAATCACATGAGGAGGCACAGCGGGAGCATGGATGCAATAGCAGGATCCACGAGACAGACGATTGCGACGTATGGAGATGCATCAAGATGTTAACAGAACCGATGAGGACGAGATGGATGATCATAGGGCATAGAGATGCACCGTTGCACACATAGATCTTGATGTGAGTGATTAGGCCTATTGGCTCAGGCCTGATCACATTAGGTTGTGGTCCATGATCATTTGGTGTAATTGCTTATACACATACTAGATATGTATATATATTTGCATGCAATGTAGATATATATTAATATTAAGTCGGTAAACGTGAGGCAATTAGATTGATCCATGTGGTCTTCCATCATTATAGGTAGGAACCGATTCTCGATGTAGGTTGAGTTGGCCGAGTCCCTCGAGGCTCACCTATATCATGATTCACTATCTTGCTTACGACATAAAGAGGTTATCGGTGACCTGAGGACAAGGTATGCTTGGTCGAGTCCCTCAAGGGTATATCATCGAATTAGACTCATCTTGTAACGATGGTGTTGACTTAACTGAGCATCATGGTTGGTCGAGTCCCTCGAGACCATGGTGATTCGGAGGCCGAACAGGATGGGAATCACAAGGAGTTGTGATCGGCAAGAGTTGCCT
>LVTN01002975.1:14050-26609 GCA_001649415.1 Musa itinerans
GGTGCAAGTTCGTGGGATACCCCAAGGAAACTTGTGGGTATTATTTCTATCATCTCGAGGACCAAAAGGTCTTGGTAGCCAAGAGAGCAGTGTTCCTTGAGAAGGAACACATTCTTGGCGGAGATAGTGGGAGCATGATAGAGTTGAGCGAGGTTGGAGAACCTAGCTCAAGCACCACTCTACAATTCTAGTTTGTTCAGGTACCTAACACACTAGTTCCAATTTTACGTAGGTCCATCAGAGTATCTTATCCTCCTGAGAGATATGTGGGACATATTATAGGAGAGGATGTTGAGGATATTGATCCTCAGACCTACGAGAAGGCTATTATGAGTATAGACTCCGAGAAGTGGCAAGAAGTTATGAATTCTGAGATAGATTCCATGTAGTCCAACAAGGTTTGGAACCTAGTTAATGCGCCCAAGGGTATTGTACCGATCGGTTGCAAGTGGATCTTTAAGAAAAATATCAGAGTAGATGGAAAGGTACATACCTATAAAGCAAGGCTTGGATGAGGGGTATCGTCAAAGTCAAGGTATTAATTATGACGAAACCTTCTCATCCGTAGCAATGCTAAAATCCATCCGAATTCTATTGGTTATTGCAGCACACTATGATTATGAGATTTGGCAGATGGATGTGAAAATTGCATTTCTCAATGGGAACCTCGAGGAGGAGGTGTATATGACACAACTTGAGGGATTCGTGTCCAAGGGCTGCCCAGATAAAGTGTGCAGGTTGCTTAGATCCATTTATGGACTAAAGCAAGCTTCCCGAAGTTGAAACATAAGATTTGATGAGGTAATCAGATCTTATTACTTTGTTAAGAACGAAGATGAGTTTTGTGTGTACAGGAAGATAAGTGGGAGTGCTATCACCTTTTTGGTGTTATATATGGATAATATCTTGATTATTGGGAATGATGTAGGAATGCTATCCACAGTAAAAGCTTGGTTATCTAGACACTTCTCCATGAAGGACTTAGGGGAAGCATTCTATATTTTAGGGATTCAGACCTACAGAGATAGATCCAAGAGGATGCTTTGCTTGTCCCAATCCAAGTACATAGAAACCATTGTCAAAAAGGTTTGGCATGGAAAATTCCAAGAGATGTCTCATATCGATGAGACATAGGATATCACTTTCTAGGAGTACGTCCCCAAATACTCCTGAAAAAAGGGTGAACATGGATAGGATACCCTATGCCTCAGCGATAGGGTCTATCATGTATACCATGCTTTATACTATGCTTGATATAGTGTATGCTTTGAGTATCACGAGCAAGTATCAGGCAGATCCAAGCTTGGAGCACTAGAAAGCAGTAAAGTATATCCTTAAGTACTTGAGAAGGACTAAGAATCTTTTACTATTATATGAAGGTAGTAGCCTTAGGATTGAAGGCTACATGGACTCATGTTTTTAGTCTGATGTCGATGATAGCAAGTCGAATTCAAGGTGTATGTACACCTTGAATGGAGGAGTAGCATGCTGGAAGAGTTCCAAGTAAGATACTACTACTGATTCGACCACAAAGGTGGAGTACATTGTTGCAGCAGAGGCAACAAAGGAGGGACTCTAGATGAAGAAGTTCATCACAAATCTAGGAGTCAAGCCAAGTAGCAAGGAGTTGATTCCTTATATTGCGACAACTACGGGACGATTACTTAAATAAGGGAACCCGGGTTTCATCAGAAGTGTTCTGAGGAGGTTCCAACTTATTAGAGAGATCATGACCTAAGGAGATGTAGTAGTGGAAAGATTCCATCCGAAGATAATATTGCAGATCCATTGATAAAGCCGTTGTCTCATATTGTCTTTGAGCGTCATAGGGGTCTAATGGGGATCAGACATATAGGTGATTGGCTTTAGGTCAAGTGGGAGATTGCTAGTCATATGTGCCCTGTAAGCCGATTACGTGAGTGATAGCACGTGTGACTTGACACGGAATCTTTTTGCTTATTATATTTTGGCATTTATCACTTTATATTGACTATTGCATATATGCATGTATATATTGTGATGTCCTTGGATCAGTGAAATGAGAAATGGATCGTAAGGAGATCATGATAATGAGACCGATTCACTTTTAAACACAGATCCTAAATAATCCCGGTCATAGGTTACTCGAGATGGACATTGAGATAACCGGACAGATTGGTGTGCTGTATACCCATCCATATGATGGATGCAGCTGGTATCATTGCTGCTCGTATGGGGATACTAGGGATACAGTACAGGTGCTCATTGGAGAATGAGTTTATTGATTGATCCGCTTACGGAATCCTGGATGGTTGATGATACCTTATTGTCAAACAACGATTTCGTAGTCCTAATGGTGTATCTGGTCCTTAAACTTGAGACACCAAGGATGTCCTCTATGAGTGCTCCACTCTTTGATACCAGACTTATAGGTTTGGATATCCTAGATCTAGTACAACTAGTCATTGGGAGTGGCAGTCGACCTTACGAGGGCTATTAAGTGTCGATAGAGGGTCATCCACTCTCGGCGTCATGAGAGAAATATCCCATGTGTTCTTGCTCAGACAAATCCTTGGTTAGGGTCATTTGGATTGAGAGAGAAAGAGTTCTCTGGGAGAATCCGATTGGAGCGAGACTCGAGTAGAAACCATATGGGTCTGACAGCACCATGCCCGATATACGGTCTCTGGGATATTAGATAGATGTGGGACTATAGGTATACGATAACTGAGGACAGACAGGTCCAATGGATTGAATTCCTTTGTATCGTTTGGGGACTACGGCGTAGTGGCCTAGTACGTCCGTAGTCGATGAGTCGAGTGAATTATTATAGAGATAATAATTCACTTAGTCAGAAGGAATTTTAACAGATATGACTCACGGCTAGCTTAATATTGGGCCTAAAGGGTCACACACATATGGTTAGTGTTGCGATGAGTAGAGGTTCGGATATGAGATATCCGCTGGTGCCCTTATCTTATTGGATATCTAATAAGCCCCTGAATTATTGGATCGTAGGGATGAGATATAATAAGAGCCTATGAGAGATTATTGGATAGAGATTCACTAATCTAAAAGGTTTGGATAATTGGATGCAGATCCAATACCCAATAGGGGAGGATCCATTAGGGTTTGACAAGGGACCTCTATAAATAGGAGGGATTTAGTGGTTCATAGGCTAGAGCTTTTGCTTGCCTCTCCTATTCTCCTCCCCCTCTCCACCTCAGAGTAGGCTTGGAGTTTTTAGGAGCGTCGTCGTAGCCCTACTGTGTGGATCACCGCTAGCGAGGAGGACGCTTGACCTCCTTCATCCTCTCCTATAGATCTGCATAGAAACAAGGATATATGATCTCCCTAGGTAACACAATCTATTCTATATGCAATTTGTTTCATGGATTTTTGCGCACCAATCTTCGCACAACGATGAACATTTTTTTCGAAAATTGGAGATTTTATTTTTTTGTTCTTTCGCTGCGCATGTGATGTCGCCCCTGGATTTCCCAATAGTTGGCCTCTAACAAAGTTGATGAGATTACCTCCCAATCCCAACTCCAATTATGTACTAACTATGATTCCTAAGACATATTCTAAGCAAAATAAGTCTGGTTTCTTCCAGCGAGCTTCTAGCGAACTTCCAACGATCTCTCGGCAATGTTCCGATGGACTCCCAGCAAGCTCCTGGACTTCACGATGATCTTCTTGGCAAGTTCCGATGAGCTTCTTTAGTAAGCTCTAGGACTTCTCGGTCAATTCCGGTAGAACTTTTGATAAACGTCCGGACTTTCAACGAACTCTCGAACTCTCAACGAAATCGCGTTCTTGATTCCGGGACTTTATTTTGCTTTATGCCTTGCTATCATAGTTAATCTTGCATACATAAAAATATACTTTGATCTAGACAATTATTACTAAGCATGAATCATGTCATCCGGCATGTCATTGGTCCACCGACGTTTCATTTGATTCTTTGGCGCATCGTCCTCTCTTGCGGCCTATTGCCCAATCGGCCAGTTGACCTCCGCAACTCTGATATCCTTGGCGTAATATCCACTCTTATTGGCCTGATGCCCGAATTCACGGCTCAAAGCCTTCTGCCGATACGTCGATTGATCCTCCTGCCCGACGTCCAATCTTTTGACATGTTTGCTTTGGCCCAACATGATTCTTCCTGCTTCAATTGTCTCTCCTTGATTGAAATTTCCTACGTCACTCAAAATGCACATCAAATCATAAACACTTATCAATTAGTTTCATCATCAAAATCCGAGATTCAACAATCTCCCCCTTTTTTATGATAACAATCAATTGAGACGGAGTTAACTTTAACTCCCGGAGTTTAAACAAACTCCCCCTATCAATATGTCATATTGATAGAACTCTTGGATTCAAAAATCCAAGCAACATGTTATCATAAAACTTATGCATAACATCATCATACTTCTCCCCCTTTATCATCAACAAAAAGAAAAAGTGTAACTTTCTAAGTGTTTGAGATATAATTTCAACACATTGCATAATAAACATAATCTCCAGTTTTATCATCATGCAAGCTAGTGAATTTTACAATATTTTAGAACATGCAAGCTAGCAATTTAGAGATGTTCAAGAAAGTAACTCTTGCTTCTTGAAATATGCAAGTTTGCTAGATGTGCAAGTTAGCATGTATTGCTTCTTGAGATAGGCAAGATAGCACATTTGCTTGACATTACAAGATAGCATTTCTTGCTTTTGAGATGAGCAAACTAATAAGTTTTGCCCTTTTTTGCAATATGTACGTTTGCAATTTTTGCTTCATTTTAGATGTGCAAGCAAGCGAGCAAGTTTTTGCATCTTCTTGACTTGTGCAAGCTAGCTAGCAAGCTAGCTATCTCCCCCTTTGTCATTGTAAAAAAGAAGGGAAGAATACAATTTTGTATCTCTTTTTCCCTTTACGTCAATTTTTAAATCATGTCAAAGGTAAGTAATCATTCTTAATTCAAAATGCCATAATTGAGATAAACCTTGAATTCAAAACAAAGTAATTTTAATCATAATTCACATCATATGCAATACATCATATAACATCACAAAAAGCATAAGTATTGCATGCATCATTCCAAATTATAAATATTTCACATCATGATGGTATCAATTTTGTCAAATTACATCCTACCATGCATGATCAAAACTTCTCCCCATTTTATCATTGTAAACAAGAAAGAAAAAGGGAAGAACATAATGATATAAAATATTTCAATCATTTCAAGGCATACAAGCCATAAATACAAAGAAATCATGTCATGAGAGATAAAATATCAAAGATCATGAAGATAAATTGTGAGTATCAAGAGACATATTATGATTCTTTTTGGATAACTCAAATAGCGAAAAGAAAGAATCATAGTAGACAATCTTGATTTATAAAAAGAATTTTTAAGCTAAAATTTTGAGAATTCAAGAGAAACCATGTTTTATTTTAGCAAATCTCCTCTTAAATAAATAGCAAAAAGAATTCTTAAGAGATCATGATATAGATAAAATCCATTCAATCTTGTAGGAGAACAAGATATCAATTAATGCATATAAAATATCTCAATTTATTATGAATCATAAAAATTATAATTCTGAAAAATCATGATTCATTTAGAAAATTTTCCTTTTTAGTAAATGACTAGAAGATAAAGCTCATTCAAATTCAAATCATCATAATTACTTTCAAGAGATTCAAAAAGACAAACAACTTTATCAATCTCTTAGTGAAAAATTGATAAGAAAAAAAAATTTCAAGAAAAATGCTTTTCTCTTTTTAATTGTTTGAATTCATGTGATTTATTTCACAAAAGCATGCCTTTTTCGTTTATGCCAAATAAAAACATACATCAACATTTAAGACTGAAAAAGAACTTTCATTACGGCAAAGATCAATAATCCATAAATCACAAAAATCTTTTTTGGTAAGTAAAAGTAATTTGATTATGTGTAAAGTTTCTACAAATAGCTTTGTCTATACAAGTCATAGGCGAAGCCAGGTAACTCGTAGAGTACACATGCGGTAGTTATGACTACACATGCTGTAGACTATAACTCCTAACTATAGCCAACAAATAAAATGTAATATTCAGATATGCCAAGACTACTTGTGGGTACAGCATTTAACATCATGCCCAAGATCTTTAGCTAATAGAAAAATTAAATTTGATAAAAGTATCTTTTTCTCTTCGTGTAAAGTGTTCCATTCTGAGATCGTGCTCCATACATAATCTTGAGTCTGTAATAATCTCTGTTAAGAGCTGAGTATTGTTTGTGTGTTAACACTCAAAGATTGTGCTATATCTCTCCTTCCACATCCACCAAATAGCGCCTCTAAAAGTAACCTTTGCCAATTATATAAGAGGCCCTTTTCTTGAGAAACATTGCATGAGATTGCCTAATTCTTGATGCAAGTTTAGCTGCGGTAGCCTATTGAGTTCGAATCGCTGGAGAATCTCCTTCGATATCCATTTAATATAGTCATAAGCAAAATAGAGGTGGTTAACAGTTTCTTCCTATTGCATACAAAGGGAGCATCGGTTAACCTAATAAATCACAAAAATTATCATGCACAATTATGAAATATAAATTTATTAAGCATGATCATTATGCATCACTACTTTGGTCATGACATCAAAACATGGTTTAATTGGACATAAGTCAATTTCAATCAAACTCGGAAATCATCAAGATACATATTATTTCTTATTAAAAACATACATAGGATATTTAAATCTAATATTTTGTTATATTTTCATAAAACATGCAAGTGTCATTATTATTTTCAAAATTACTAGCATGATAAGCATGATTCCAATTTTTTTTACATTTTCATCACATTATTAAAATGCAATTTTCAAGAAAAATATTTTTTCTAAACTAAATTAAAAATAACTTATGGAAAGCATCATGTAATTTTGAAATAAATTAAAGGAGTTTTGATTACCTCGTCGTCGAAAGCCGTTAAGGTGTAGTTTGCCACCTCGCCTTTATTGATTTTTTCTTCGTCTTTGGAGGAGCTCGATTTATCCCAAAGTGCTTCCCTCTTCTTGCGTTCATAGCAAGCAGTTGTGTTCTTTTTGTTCTTTAATTTTTGTTTCATGAAATTTTTAAATTTTATAGTGAGGAGTTCAAGTTCACCATTACTTGAGCTTATGCTCGAGTGGTCTTCGATTGTTCTAAGTTTGAAATCCTTCCTGTTCTTTGGAAGGTTGTTCTCAAGTTTGTTTTATTCAACATGTGTCATAAAACTCATTTTATAGGTCATTAACGACCCAATTAGTTCTTCAATCGGAAAATGGTCAAATCTTTTGATTCTTATATTGCCGTTACTTTTGAATCCCAAGTTTTAGAAAGTGATCATAAAATCTTGTTAATGAGTTCAAAATTTGAAAAGCTTTTACCAAGTGCTTTTAAACCATTGACGACATCCGTAAAACGGGTGTACATACATATAAATAACGGCTTCACTTGGTTTCATATGAAAAAGTTTAAAATCATGCATTAAAAGATTGATCTTCGAATCTTTTACTCTATTAGTGCCTTAGTGTGTGATTTCGAGAGTGTGTCATATATCAAAAGCCGTTTCGCAAGTAGAGACCCGATTAAACTCAGTTTTATCCAAAGCACAAAATATAACGTTCATAGCTCTAGCATTTAAGGAAAAAAATTTCTTCTTCAAATCATTCCAATGGTTCATTGGAAGAGAAGACCTTTGAAAACTGTTTTCAATAATATTCCATAAATTTAAATCCAAGGAAAGCAAGAAAACTCTCATTCCAGTTTTCTAATATGTGTAGTCCGTCCCATTGAATATGGAAGAACGAATAAGAGAGTGACCCTCTTGAAAGCCGAAAAGAGCCATTTCCATTTGGGTGTTAAAATAAATTAGAAAAATGAGACTCTGATACCAATTGTTAGGAAAAGGTCGACACTAAGAGGGGGGGTGAATTAGTGCAACAGTAAAATCACGTCGGTTCTGAAAAATCTCTCTTACGTTGAAAATCGATTTCGGAAACTTAACTTAAAAGCATACGTAATGAAGTGAAGGCAATAAGCACTTAAGGAGGTTTGCAGTAAGGTAATAGCAAGAATAAAATACAAACCAGAGAACATAGCAGTTTTATAGTGGTTCGGTCGTCGTGACCTATATCCACTCCGTCGATACCTCTTCCGTCGAGGCCACCGGCATCCACTATCGGTCTTCCTTCAATAGGCGAAGACCAACCACCTTTTACAACTCGATTCTCCTTTTACTGGGTTTAGGAGATAACCCTTACACCCCCACTTGCTCCTCTCTCAAACTATTCTAACACTTAGAACTTTGAGAGGAGTTCACACAAGATTGCAATAGCATTTTCTTTCTTTTTCACTCTCAATACTTGTGTTTGCTAACCAGAGATGAGAGGGGTATTTATAGGCCTCAAGTTGATTCAAACATGGAGCCTAAAAACATCCCATCTCGGGTTTCTTGGGTACGGGCGGTACCACCGCCTATGCTGGGCGGTACCACTGCTAGTGTCAGTCTGACACTGACACTGCACTAGGCGATACCACCGCCTAGCACCCTACCACTGGGTGGTATCACCACCCAGAATTCCTAGGGTGCTGTTCCCCAAGCGGTGCCACCGTCGACCAGGCTTTCAGCATCCTGGTTGGGCCTTGAATCCGGCCCAAACCAGCCCAACTTCGGGCCCAGTTGGCACCTAATAGAGTTGATGGAATTACCTCCTAATCCCAACTCCAATTATATGCCAACTACGATTCCTAAGATATATTCTAAGCTAAATAAGTTTGGTTTCTTCCGGCGAGCTTCTAGCGATCTTCCGACGAACTTCCGATGATCTCTTGGCAATGTTCCGGCAGACTCCCGGCAAGCTCCTAGACTTCACGACGATCTTCTTGGTGAGTTTTGATGAGCTTCTTTGGCAAGCTCTAGGACTTCTCAGTCAATTCCGGTAGAACTTTCGATGAACTCTCGAACTCCCAACGAAATCGCGTTCTTGATTCCGAGACTTTATTTTGCTTTATGCCTTGCTATTGTAGTTAATCCTGCACACATAAAAACACACTTCAATCTAGACAATTATTACTAAGCATGAATCATGTCGTCCGACATGTCATTGGTCAATTGACGCTTCGTCCGATTCTTCGGTGCATCGTCCTCTCTTGTGGCCTATTGCCCAATCGACCAGTTGACCTTTGTAACTCCAATATCCTTGGCACAATATCCGCTCTTATTGGCTTGATGCCCGAATTCATGGCTCAAAGCCTTCTATTGATACATCGACCAATCCTCCAGCCCAACATCTAATCTTCTAACATGTTTGCTCCAACCCAACATGATTCTTCTTGCTTCAATTATCTCTCCTTGATCGAAGCTTCCTGCGTCACTCAAAACACACATCAAATCATAAACACTTATCAATTGGTTTCATCATCAAAATCTGAGATTCAACATCTCAAGTCTAAGGACCAAATACACTACTAGGACTACGGAATCGCTGTTTGACAATAAGACATCATCAACCATCTAGTATTCCGTGAGTGGATCAATCAGTGAACTTATTCTCCAATGAGCACCTGCATTGTATACTTAGTGTCCCCACATGAACAGCTATGAGATCAGTTGCCTCCACCATATAGACGAGTATACAGCAAGCACACCAGTCTATTTGGTTATCTCGATGTCCCTCTCAAGTAACCTATGACCAGGATTATTTAGGATCTATGATTAAATGTGAATCGGTCTCATTATTATGATCTCATCACGATCCGATTCCCATTGCACAAATCCACTAACATCACAATATATATGCATATATGCAACAAGCAATATAATGTGATAAAAATATTAAAATATAATAAATAAAAAGAATGTGTATCATGTCACACGTGTCATCACCCATGTGATTGGCTTGTAGGGCACCTATAACTAACAAATCTTTCTTAGAAAATAGGAGATTCTGAGTATCTTGGATTGAGATAGTAATAACTTTATGTACTAATCTTAGATGAAAGTCACTTTAGAAGCTTAGAATTGTAAGAGATTTATACAAAATATATCTAAAAATTAAAGATAAATTTAAAGTCTAGATTACTCAAAAGTAGCTAAAAATATCATCTTATAATCTGTAAAACCGAAACCATAAGTATAGCAAGGAAAGAATTAGATTTTTCTTATCTCAATCTTTCTTAGTGCTAAGGTTTCTTGGCCTCTATGAGAGAAGCTAAGAAATAGCTAAAAAAAATAAAAAAGGATCATGCATTATCAAGTTGGTAAAAAATATAAGGCCACAATAAAATACAGGTGCTTAAGAGGTTTTCTTGAGATCTAAAGTTCAATCTCATTAGGCCTCATTTCTTTTTTTTTCTTTGTTTACTAACATATTTTTAATATTATAATAACTTTAATTGAGTTTAATTTGGTTTGACAAAGATGATATTTTTGGTCTAAACTTAACCTTCAATATCACTTATGTATCTCAACATTTAGTATAATACTTCTCTTTGATTTGCATCTCTATTTATTTTTTTATTACTTAATCCATGCCTAATTAGCTTATTATTCTCTACATATATAATGTTTAAAACTTAAATTTTTTAATCTTAATCATAGTCAAACTCATTCAAACCTTGAGATTCATTTAAGGCCGATTAAAATTTAATTGCCTTCTAATTACTATATGCATGCTTATTATCATTGTTAGGATCGAGTTGGCACTAAGAGGGGGGGGGGGTGAATTAGTGCAGTGGATAAAAACGATGTCGGTTCGAAACTTTCATTTGATAAAAGCTCATATCGAAAATGTAAGTTTAACTTGAAAACGTACAGAAGAGTGTAATGAGAAAGTAAAGCAAGTAAGGCAATTTGCAGTGAAGGTAAATTGTAAGAAGTAAATGCAAACCAAGTTTTATAGTGGTTCGGTCGTCATGACCTACATCCACTCTCAATTCCTCTTCCGTCGAGACCACCGACATCCATTAACGATATTCTTTCAATGGACGAAGTTTAACTACCCTTTTATACTCTTTCTCCTTTTCACGGGTTTAGGCGACAACTCTTATAAGTCTCTCTTTCTTACACCTCACTTCTCCCATTAGACAAACTTCTAAATACTAGGAAGAAGTGATCCTAAATCCTAAGAGAGTTTCCCAAAAAATTTCAAGTATTTTTCTCCCTTTTTCAACTCAATTTTGTGCTCAATTCTTGCTACTCCATGCAAGAATAGTTGGGGTATTTATGGACCTCAAATGGCTTCAAAATTAGAGCCAAAAAAGGTCTCATCTCGGGTTTCCTAGGTCCTAGCAGTATCACCGCCTGTGTTGGGCGGTACCACAACCTATAGCATTAACACTGAGTGGTACCACTACTCAATCTATGTTGAATCTCAGATTTTGATGATGAAGTCAATTATCATTTGTTGATCTAATCTATATGTTGAGAAAAGTGTGCAGGATTAACTATGATGGCAGTAAGACATGCAGTAGGTATTGTGCCAGTGTCAAGATCAAGATCACATTGGGAGTACGAGAGTTCGTCGGAAGTCCGAACGTTCGTCGGAAGTTTTGCGAGAACCATTCGAGAAGTCCAGGAGCTTGCCATAGAAGCTTGTCGGAACTCACCTAAAAGATCGTCACGAAGTCTAGGAGCTTGCCAGGAGTCCGTTGGAGCATCGCCGAGAGTTCATCAGAAGCTCGCCAGAAGAGCGGTTGACGCACCGGAATATAGAATTGCAGTAATAATGTCGTAATTGTCGTAGTTAGAGTATAGATTAAGTTAGGATTGGGAGGTAATCCCACTAACTTAATTAGGGGCCAACTAGGCCCTTAACAGACCCAAATTGGGCCAAATGGAATAGCCCATTCGGCCCCTGAAATGCTGGCCGACGGTGGCACCGCTTGGGAGACTCGGACTCCCAAGAATTCTGGGCGGTGGTACCGCCCTTGTCAGGCGGGGATACCACCAGAGCTCGGTCTCCGAGCTCTGTCAGGCGGTTGTACCACCCAGACTGGGCGATGGTACCGCCAGAGCTCGATCTCCGAGCTCTGTTAGGAGGTAGTACCGCCCAATTATGGCGGTGGTATCGCCAAGATCCCGAAAATCCAAGAATGGACACTTTTAAGCTCCATTTTTAAACTCATTGGGGTCTATAAAAACCTCACCCTTTCCTGCATGAAAGGGCACCGAAATCTTGACATTATCTTGAGTCTTTGAGGCCTTAAAGTGTTGTAAAAGCTAGAGTTCTCATCTTTTCTTTCTAAGTGTTGAGATCTTTCAAGAGAGGAGTGAAACTTGTAAGGGTTATCTCCTAAGCCTAGCAAAAGGAGAAAAGCTATAAAAGGGTGGTTGGCCTTCGCCTATTGAAAGAAGGCCTCTAGTGGACGCTAGTGACCTCGTCAGAGGAGGAAGCCGATAGTGGATGTAGGTCACGTTAACTGAACCACTTTAAAATCTCGGTTTGCATTTACTTTGAGTATCTTTCCTTTATAGCAAACTGCCTCTCCTCCTTACTCTACTTTAATAACGTTTACATACACTTTTGACGTAAACATCTTCCGAGATCGGTTT
>LVTN01002978.1:0-20499 GCA_001649415.1 Musa itinerans
GGTTACCGGTACGCGGACCGTCCGTTACCGGGTGTACCAGTTTTCGACTGTAGCACTGTAGCAGTGCAATGTAGCACTGTAAACAGTATACTGCAGCACTAGAGCACTGTAGCATTGCTACAGTGCTCGGTACACGTGGGTGTAACGCTCAATACACCCGTATCGTACCGTACCGAGTCCAGATCGAAACTCCGATACGGTACGATATTGCGGACCTTGCTTCAATGAACAATCAACCTTCACCGAAGGAGAGTTTTTTCTACCAACATTGGCAATGGTGGTGAGACTAATGAACGACCAAAGTTTCTTATAGAGGAAGATGAGTTTGACTCGAAAGAGGAAGGCATCTGAACCTTCAATTAGGCTATGAAGAATGAGGCATCGATTGAGGCGTCGATCGACCATTTCTTGCTCAACAAGATCTGTAATCTGCCATTGGGAATGAATCCTCTCGGGCTTTAGCATTCCCGAGCTAGAAAGCGCCCGGAATGGATGATCAGCTCCATCTGGACGTAACGACGGTGATCACATGGACTGAATCTTGGATTTTCAAGGACAACGGTGACCCGAGAAAGAAGAACAAAAGGGATAATCGTGGAGACTGAGGAGATCCGAATCCAGTTCAACGGGGCCATCTTAGGCGTAGTTATGTAATTAGCTTAACGAGGGAAGGATGTTGCTTCCAACATTTTGCTTGCTCTGTATTGATGTTCTTAAGGTCAAGATCGAGTTCACTTATTACAGCCACGAACAGCTTCTGAAGAGGTTCATCATTTCCATATATTCTGCTGCCTAGATGAAGACATCCATAATTTTGGTGTATAAACAATAGTTGATCAACTATAAAATGATACTAAGCACAGTAAAGAACAAAAATAAATATAAATAAAACATAATCTTTGATCGATTCCTATTTACGATTCCCGAGATAGAGGTGTACAAGAAAGCGCCCTGGGAATTGATGGTCCGCTCCAGCTACCTTTCCACGGGTGTGTCCTACTGCTTCGTCCGCATGCCCAACTCCAAAGCCAGAGACAGCAGGTTGAAGCGGAAGACGCGCGGTGGAACCTGGGTCACCAACGGCAAATTCTTCAAGGACAGTGGTGATCCGAGAAAGAAGAACAGCAGCCTCGGTCTGAAGTGGATAATGGACGAGTACCGCCTGCACCCCAGCTTGTTCGAGACGATCTGCTCCTACGATACCGAGGAGATAATCCTGTGCCGAATCCAGCACAAGGGGAGGGGAGCCGCAGACAAGAGCCACGGCGACAGCCTCCCAGCCAAGGTCCCATCTGTGGCAGATACACAAGAAACACCGGAGCCATGGACGGCGGGACCTGCCACCCAGGGCATGGCAATTGATGTCCCTGGGTGTTCTTGGGTTCAATGTGGCATCGGAGCTACGGAAGAAGAGCCGTGCCGTCGCCATCCATGGCTCTTCTTCCATAGCTCCGATGACACATTGAACCAAAGAACACCCCAACACATCTGCCGTCGCACAAGTGCCGCCGCTATCCATGGCACTTCTTCCATAGCTCCGGTGCCACATTGAACCCAAGAACATCCAGAGGCATATGCCGTCGCACCCTGGATCGCAGGTGCCGTCGTCATCCATGGCACTTCTCCCATAGCTCCGATGCCACATTGAACCCAAGAACACCCAGAGACATCTGGTGCCGCCACCATCCATGACTCTTCTTCCATAGTTCCGGTACCATATTTAACCCAAGAATACCAGGGACATCAATTGCCATGCCCCGGGTGGCAGATCCCGCCATCCATGGCTCCGGCGTTTATCTGCCACAGATGTGACCTTGGCTGGGAGGCTGTCGCCGTCGCATTTGTCTGCGGCTTCCCTCCCCTCGTGCTGGATTCGGCACAGGATTATCTCCTCGGTATCGTAGGAGCAGATCGTCTCGAACAAGCTGGGGTGCAGGTGGTATTCGTGCATCATCCACTTCAGACCGAGGTTGCTGTTCTTCTTTCTCAGATCACCGCTGTCCTTGAAGAATTTGAGGCTCCTTCGAGTCTCCACGATCGCCGCCCTCCTATCTTGATATTCGGTATGTCGCGGGGCTTGCTGAGTGCCGTCTCTCTCTCTCGGGCTTCAGCATTTACCTGCCGTTATCTCAGGAAATGGCCGATCGACGCCTCGTTCGTCGGGGGTAAATTTGTACCCCACCCACACGCATTGCTCCTCTCTACCGCTGTTGCTGTCTTCTGATGCCATTGCCCGAGAGCAAATGGACGAGGAGAGGAGCAATGCATGTAGGTGGGTGGGGTACCAATTTACTGTTCGCAGTCTGTCGTTGAGAATTCCCCCCTGGTTTTAGCAATCCACTGCTGGAGGTTTACGACGCAGCGTCCATGGAGTTGGTGGTCAGCTCCAACTACCTTCCGCACGGGTGTGTGCTACTGCTTCGTCCGCGTGCCCCACTACAAAGCCAGTGACAATAGGCTGAAGCGGAAGATCGCAGGGGCTCGAACGAGTCTCAGGTTCTTCAAGGAGATCAGTGAAGTAAAAAAAGATGAACCAGAAGGACAAGAGCCTCAGTATGAAGATGGACAAGAAGGACGATTCCCTCTCTCTTCGGAATGGGATCACGTAATGGGATCGCATGGTTGCTCTAAAAACATATGAGCAACAAGTAATTGGCAAAAGTTCAATAAAAATTTCATATATCCTCCCAAAACACATATATATATATAGTAAGTATTATAAATATAATATTAAATCAAATCATAATTATCAAAAATCCAATATCTAATCTCATATCAAATCTTAAATATATGGCATATATCATATATCCGTTACAGCATACTCTCAACGACAAATGAATATATTTTATCCCTTATGATGAATTCTCTCTAATAAATGAATAATATTTCTCATATTACACACAATGAAGTAATATTTCTCATTGACTCTCCATAAATCATTTAGCTATCATGTAATTACCTATTATATCCCCAAAATAATAATCATTAAGGTCCTCTTATCATATCATCGATGTTATCTTGTAGCTTCATCAATCCAAAAATTATTGTATAATATTAGTATTTAGAATCATACTCTAATTAATCCTTAATTGGCCTAAACTTGAATCAGTCCAATTGATCTGAACCATACTTAATCTAACCAAAACCTAATTGAACCAATATAAAATCCTCATTGACTGATTTGAAATCATCTCTCTAAATAGTTCATCAAACATGGAGATGAAAATAAAATTATCTAATCATTAGAACCAAAATTTCTAACTATGATTAAACATGATTTTCATGTGAACGAATCTAATATTATAAAAATTCTAAAATTCATAAAAAAATTTCTAAAAATTATGAATCGATTTATGCATCCCTTAATAACAAAAATATAAAATTTACATACTACTAAAAGCCAAAGAGTCACAAAACTTACCTCAAACAACAATCCTCTCATGCCTCTCCACTTATATTAGGGCCATGCTCTTGTGAAAAGGAGGGAGGGATCTATTGGTCCTTATATGGTGAAAGGCAAAGAGTCTTACTAGGGTTATGAATCCAATCAAAATATATTCGAAGTTAATAATTAATTATTTAATTTAAAGTATTTTCTTTTTAATAGACTTTGATTAGGATTCAAACCCCCTTTTAAAGTTATTATATATATATATATATATATATATATATCCTATTTAAATTCGGATTTATTCTGACTTCGATTTGTTTAGGGATTACATTCCTCCCCCTTCAAAATAAAAAGATCCCCAAACTTGATTATACCTTGGGTGCAATATATATCTCTCTTTGCTCTCATCATAGAATAGATGGGATAAATCAAAACATAAATTTTTGTTCAATAATGAAATCTTGTTCATCCTTCATATGCATAACAAATCTCAGGTTTCACAGGTTAAATGCATTTAAAAGGGACAAATTTTAGGAGATGGTGTGGAACAGTTGTGGAGAACCTTTAGGAAAAAACATACATGCAAGGAAGGTTTTTTATTTGGGAGAGTTCAGAAAAAAAGGATTTTTTGATTTGCCCTTTTTATTTTTTTCCCTTATAAAAGTAAATAAAATAAAATAAAATAATCTAATCTGCAAGAACAAAATGTTTGTTATGCTTAAAGTAAAGAATCTGCTCGTGTGAAACATAAAATCACATAAATGATTGTTTACATGTCTCGTAGACCAAATCTCATAACACCTTTAAGTGGTGATAATTTCTAAAGGATTTGGTTCCCAATTTTAAATTCATCTCGTAACACCTTAAGTGGTTATATTTTCTAAGGGATATGGTTCCCAATTTTAAACTCTAAGTCTCTTTTCCTATAGTTAGCATAATTTTTTTTATCTATTCAGAGTCGATAATAGTTTTTGACAGATCTCTTTTAGATTTCAACATCTTTTTGAATCGATTGTTTCTTTTCAGATTATCCATTTGTTTGAGGATAAAAAATCATACTAAATTTTAATTGAGTCTCCAAAGTTTTTTTTTGTGAACTTCTTTAAAAACTCAATATGAACCGTAGATTCCTATCAGATACAATGCTTACCAGAACTCTATGCAATTGAATAATCTCTCTAACATACTACTATGCTAATTTCATAAAAAATCAAAAATTTATAAAAGAAATTCTTAAAAAAATTAAATTAGTTTATGCATCCCTTAATAATAAAAATTTGATATTTATATAGTACTAAAAGTTAAAGAGTCAAAGAAACCTCTATGACAATCGTCTTGAGCCTCTCCACTTGGGTCAATTCATTTATTTCTTCTTCGTCATAGTCGTTCTTGTCTCAACTTTTTATTGACTTCTTCATACTTATCTGAGATCATTGCCTTGATGATCATTAACCCTTTAGAATATCTTGAGTATTATCATCGATGGTCTCTCTATCAATGATCAGAAAAGACGAGAGAGCCTGAGTCCTATCATAAATACCTATATTATGAGTGACGAATGACCATCTTTCTCCCCTCGGATTTCGTTCATGAATCAAGTGACAAAGTTTGAGAGTATTTCCTCCTCCCCTTGCTTAAGTTCGAGAATCATTGACGCTGATAGTCTCGGGCACATATTCATGAGGAAGTGAAACTCAAACTCCCTTGCGAGCTGAGTAAAAGAACTGATAGAGAGTGACTTCCAGTGAGCATATTATTCTCACGCTAGGCCTTTTAACATGGTCGGGAAGGCATAATACATTAGAGTGTTTAAAGTGTAGTATAATGAGATTTGGGCACGAAAAGCAATAATGTGCTCCACCAGGTCGGTACTATCGTAAATGGTCTTCAATGATGGGAGGTAAAAGTTTGTCAAGATCAACTCCTCTTGGATGTTCTGAGTGAATGGCGATCGACTCGAGGTGGGGTCGACCAGTCGTTCCCCTTTGGATTGTTGAAACTTTCATCGTATCTCTTGCAAACATCGATCCATTTGTCATAGTTGGATCATCAGAAAATAATTCGTCGAATCTACCAATTGGGTCTTGAACTTAGGTGAAGCAGAGTGGTGGTGCAACGATTCATTAAACTTCATGGTTGGAGAGCGGGGTGCTCCCTCGGCTAATAGTTTAATGGGCCATTAGAGTGGGGGGACTCTAATGGGCATCGGTGCTAATGGCGGTTGAGTTGTTGACCGTGGCTGAGATTATGGCATTGCTTGCTAGGCTATGTGGGGTAAGAGTAAAGCGATAACTCACATCATGCTCGTTAGCATCTGCATATGCCTGATGAGGTTCAAAAACACTTTAGCAGGGATGAGCAAGTGACTCGAGATAGCCCCTGTCATAGTTGGATCATCAGAAAATAATTCGTCGAATCTACCAATTGGGTCTTGAACTTAAGTGAAGCAGAGTGGTGGTGCAACAATTCGTTGGAGAGCGGGGTGCTCCCTCGGCTGATGGTTTGATGGGCCTTGGGTGCTCTTGAGATGTTGGTACTACGTCGAGTGGGGGGACTCTAATGGGCATCGATGCTAATGGCGGTTGAGTTGTTGACCGTGACTGAGATTATGGCATTGCTTGCTAGGCTATGTGGGGCAAGAGCAAAGCGATAACTCACATCATGCTCGTTAGCATCTGCCCATGCCTGATGAGGTTCAAGAACACTTCAACAGGGATGAGCAGGTGACTCGGGGTAGCCCCTGTGGGTAAGAGGCATGTGTCATTAAACAGACGCTAGTATCGCATCGACGTTTGCGCCGAGGTAGATACATCCACATGCGGAAAAAAGATGACTACTTCTCCCTTGAGTGAAAGTACTATAGGATGTTCTGGGTGAATGGAGATCGACTTGAGGTCGGGTCGACCGGTCGTTCCCCTTTGGATTGTTGAAACTCTCATCGTATCTCTTACAAACATCGATTCATTTGTCATAGTTGGATCATCAGGAAATAATTCGTCGAATCTACCAATTGGGTCTTGAACTTAGGTGAAGCAGAGTGGTGGTGCAACGATTCATTAAACTTCATGGTTGGAGAGCGGGGTGCTCCCTCGGCTAATAGTTTAATGGGCCATTAGAGTGGGGGGACTCTAATGGGCATCGGTGCTAATGGCGGTTGAGTTGTTGACCGTGGCTGAGATTATGGCATTGCTTGCTAGGCTATGTGGGGTAAGAGTAAAGCGATAACTCACATCATGCTCGTTAGCATCTGCATATGCCTGATGAGGTTCAAAAACACTTTAGCAGGGATGAGCAAGTGACTCGAGATAGCCCCTGTGGGCAAGAGGCATGTGTCATTAAACAGACGTTAGTATCGCATCGGCGTTTGCACCGAGGTTGATACATCCACATGCAGTGAAAGTACTATGGGTCAGAGACAGTCTCATTGCTGGAGCACTCATTGAGAGGGTTGATACGCGAACCTTCTTACGACATCGGGCCTCCTTTTAGTATAAAAAATGTTAGGGGAAAAAATCGTTGACGTCTTGGTTAATCTAATGTTATCCGGACCCATATGTGTAGAATTTTTTAAGATACCTCAGAGGGAGAAACACCAAGTTATCGAGGTATTTTTTGTATGAAGATCGAGATCGAGAGAGATTTCTCAACCTGATTACTTCGACACCCAAATTAATGATAAATGTGGACGGCATTAGCAGTGAAAAGAAGTAAAACCCCTTGATATTATATTGATGACGTGTTTTTGTACGTGGCATTGGAGGTTGCCCTATCTTGAACTATTATCCACTCCACGCCGGGATGACCCGAATCTTTTTCTCCCACCAATATTAACAAGCAACATTTGCCGGTGAACAACCAGGTGAGAGAAAACCCATCGAACGTCACTTCTATTGAATCTTTAAGCTTTCAAGTATGTGATTACTTGGTTCCATTCTAAAAATATTGACATTATATCAGAATCATGCTCTGTATGCCGAGTGACACAAACTTAAGAAGCTTTACTAAATCAATGGGAGCAGAAACGAACGAAGACATTTATATACAAATTGGTTGATCCCCCTACGCTGCCACAAGCCCTAAACTCTCCTGCCCAAAGAAATTGGCCACGATCGTGCCAACATCTTCTAATCCGACACCAATACACAAGGGATTCTTGGGAACACTGACTGCTTCCTGGCCATTGCCATTGCTGCGATCCAAGACTCGAACGTTTGGTCCATCTCTACACTTGCCCATGCACTTGCAGCCAACCACGGCCCCTTCGACGCCGATCCTCTTCTCGAATTCCTCCATCAGCTCTGCCGCACCAGACCTCCTGCACTTGCCTCCCATGCAAACCTCAATCTTGTTCATCGGCTTCCTGTCTCCTGATGTGCTACTGCTGCTCGTACTACCACTATTACAGCAACCAACACATGCACTACTGCCGGTACCACAGCATCCTTGAGAAGGCTTCAGTGCTTTAGGCTCCAAAGCTGAAGGCCGTGGACTGCACTCAGCTTCTGCAGATGGAATTGCCAGGTCTTCCAATTTGGGTTCCTGGACAGCGGTGGCTCCAAAAATTCTCATCTTGACGACCTCGTCGCGTTCGCTATCGCTCGACTCCGAGGAAGAGCTCGAGGAGGATTCAGCCATTGCACATTGTTTAGCCCTTGCGGCCTTCAACGCAGACTTCTCTTCCTTCCGCTTTCTCTTCATCTCCTTCTGTTGGGCTCTCAGCTGTTCTAGTTCTGCCAGCAAAATTTCTGCCGCTTCCTGAACCACAAGCCGATTTGTATTGAATGTCAAGCATTTGAATTCAGATGAATAAGAACGCATTAAGAACTTGATGATTATGCAAAAATTTGGGCCAAAATTAATTTTTATTCCTGCATTAATATCAATTGCGCTAATTCAGATAAACAAATTGGCAAAAGAAGGAACATTTAGCACGCACCGAGATCATCTTCCCCTTGACTTCTCCGGCAACCCCTTCGCCGGCGTCGGCGCCGATCCCCAACGTGAACAACGTGGTCAGATCCCTCGATAGCCCCTTCACCAGCTTCGCCCTCTTTTTCTGCTCTTTTTTCTTCCTCTTCCCCTCGCCGCTCCTCACCGGGGAAGCGTAGTAGTTGAGGTGTCCCACGTCGGCGAACACCGCTCCGCCGCCACCGCTTTCAGTTGAAACTCCCATCGGCCGAGCCGAAACGCTCGCCCTCCTCCCAAACCCCACCGTCGACGAGCATGCGAGGGCAGGGCGGCCGGAATTTCGGAGAGATGGAGAGACGGAGAGGTCGGGAAGGCATAATACATTAGAGTGTTTAAAGTGTAGTATAATGAGATTTGGGCACGAAAAGCAATAATGTGCTCCACCAGGTCGGTACTATCGTAAATGGTCTTCAATGATGGGAGGTAAAAGTTTGTCAAGATCAACTCCTCTTGGATGTTCTGAGTGAATGGCGATCGACTCGAGGTGGGGTCGACCAGTCGTTCCCCTTTGGATTGTTGAAACTTTCATCGTATCTCTTGCAAACATCGATCCATTTGTCATAGTTGGATCATCAGAAAATAATTCGTCGAATCTACCAATTGGGTCTTGAACTTAAGTGAAGCAGAGTGGTGGTGCAACAATTCGTTGGAGAGCGGGGTGCTCCCTCGGCTGATGGTTTGATGGGCCTTGGGTGCTCTTGAGATGTTGGTACTACGTCGAGTGGGGGGACTCTAATGGGCATCGATGCTAATGGCGGTTGAGTTGTTGACCGTGACTGAGATTATGGCATTGCTTGCTAGGCTATGTGGGGCAAGAGCAAAGCGATAACTCACATCATGCTCGTTAGCATCTGCCCATGCCTGATGAGGTTCAAGAACACTTCAACAGGGATGAGCAGGTGACTCGGGGTAGCCCCTGTGGGTAAGAGGCATGTGTCATTAAACAGACGCTAGTATCGCATCGACGTTTGCGCCGAGGTAGATACATCCACATGCGGAAAAAAGATGACTACTTCTCCCTTGAGTGAAAGTACTATAGGTCAGAGATAGCCTCATTACTGAAGCATTCATTGAGACGGTTGATAGGCGAATTTTCCTACGACATCAGGCCTCCTTCTAGTATAAAAAATATTAGGGGAAAAAATTGTTGACGTTTTGATTAATCTAATATTATTCGGACCCATATGTGTAGGATTTTTTAAGATACCTCAGAAGTAGAAACATCAAGTTGTTAAGGTGTTTTGTGTCCGAAGATCGAAGATCGAGAGAGAATGAGTAGTGAAAAGAAGTAAAACCCCTTGATATTATATTGATGACATGTTTTTATACGTGGCATTGGAGGTTGCCCTATCTTGAACTATTATCCACTCCACGCCGGGATGACCCGAATCTTTTTCTCCCACCAATATTAACAAGCAACATTTGCCGGTGAACAACCAGGTGAGAGAAAACCCATCAAACATCACTTCTATTGAATCTTTAAGCTTTCAAGTATGTGATTACTTGGTTCCATTCAAAAAATATTGACATTATATCAGAATCATGCTCTGTATGCCGAGTGACACAAACTTAAGAAGCTTTACTAAAACAATGGGAGCAGAAACGAACGAAGACATTTATATACAAATTGGTTGATCCCCCTACGCTGCCACAAGCCCTAAACTCTCCTGCCCAAAGAAATTGGCCACGATCGTGCCAACATCTTCTAATCCGACACCAACACACAAGGGATTCTTGGGAACACTGACTGCTTCCTGGCCATTGCCATTGCTGCGATCCAAGACTCGAACGTTTGGTCCATCTCTACACTTGCCCATGCACTTGCAGCCAACCACGGCCCCTTCGACGCCGATCCTCTTCTCGAATTCCTCCATCAGCTCTGCCGCACCAGACCTCCTGCACTTGCCTCCCATGCAAACCTCAATCTTGTTCATCGGCTTCCTGTCTCCTGATGTGCTACTGCTGCTCGTACTACCACTATTACAGCAACCAACACATGCACTACTGCCGGTACCACAGCATCCTTGAGAAGGCTTCAGTGCTTTAGGCTCCAAAGCTGAAGGCCGTGGACTGCACTCAGCTTCTGCAGATGGAATTGCCAGGTCTTCCAATTTGGGTTCCTGGACAGCAGCAGCTCCAAAAATTCTCATCTTGACGACCTCGTCGCGTTCGCTATCGCTCGACTCCGAGGAAGAGCTCGAGGAGGATTCAGCCATCGCACATTGTTTAGCCCTTGCGGCCTTCATCGCAGACTTCTCTTCCTTCCGCTTTCTCTTCATCTCCTTCTGTTGGGCTCTCAGCTGTTCTAGTTCTGCCAGCAAAATATCTGCCGCTTCCTGAACCACAAGCCGATTTGTACTGAATGTCAAGCATTCGAATTCAGATGAATAAGAACGCATTAAGAACATGATGATTATGCAAAAATTTGGGCCAAAATTAATTTTTATTCCTGCATTAATATCAATTGCGCTAATTCAGATAAACAAATTGGCAAAAGAAGGAACATTTAGCACGCACCGAGATCATCTTCCCCTTGACTTCTCCGGCAACCCCTTCGCCTGCATCGGCGCCGATCCCCAACGTGAACAACGTGGCCAGATCCCTCGATAGCCCCTTCGCCAGCTTCGCCCTCTTTTTCTGCTCTTTTTTCTTCCTCTTCCCCTCGCCGCTCCTCACCGGGGAAGCGTAGTAGTTGAGGTGTCCCACGTCGGCAAACACCGCTCCGCCGCCACCGCTTTCAGCTGAAACTCCCATCGGCCGAGCCGAAACGCTCGCCCTCCTCCCAAACCCCACCGTCGACGAGCATGCGAGGGCAGGGCGGCCGGAATTTCGGAGAGATGGAGAGACGGAGACGGCCGGGTTTCGCCGGAGCACGGCGCCGGAGACCTCCATCGCTCGACTTCGATTCCGATTCGTTGGGAGGAGCGGTCGGTGGAGTTTGCCTGCGGTTGGGAGCGGTTTTTAATATAGGAAAATACTCGATTACGTGGCGTCGCCGAATTGGTGAAACGGTGGCTCGTTGCGTACGTGGACCACTGAATTCGCTTCGCGCGAAAAGGCTCGTGGCGGTTTGACGCAGGCACGTCTCGGCACCCGTTCACCGCGTCTCTGCCACACGAGACTAGCCGATATGGACCGTCCGATTGTCCTACTCAGGACTCAACAGTCTGGATCAGAGGCAGGTGGGCGACCCGTCATCCACCATCATCAGGGGGATTTCTTAAGACGACAATGCCCTTCGCCACCTCAGATCGTGGAGGCCGTTCAAACATGGTTATCGGATAATTCAAGGTTTGTTTACAGGTATATATGTCTTTGTACTGTAGCCATTCAAAAAAAAGTCGTCCCCTCATAATTGAAGTTTAGGTCAAAGACGGACGGCTCTACACGAATTTTACCGAGTCAAACGGATGAGAATCAATGCACGGGCGTGGGTTGCGGGCCCCACTTGCGTTTCCTTCGCGTCGGCCGGACTCGTTTTCTGAACGTGGGTCCCACTTCACTAACTCCCATTAGCTGGCGGGTGACCCCGCTGCCAAAGGTTCTTGTGGCAGCATTTTTTTTGTCTACGAGGCGATTGTTTACCCGAACGCATACCGCTCTTTAATTGGAGAAGTGAAGGGCTGTACGTGGGATCCGGCTGGGAAGCCATCGTCTAAGGAAATAGGGTAAGGACGGCAAGCCAAAAAACCGGTTAGGCGGCTATCATCGGTTTGGGTATTTTTAGGTATCGACTGTTGTGAAAGGTATGGGCTTTCGCCACGACTGGAGTGGAATTCACATGTGGACTCACATGTCGGCCAAGAATAAGTCAAGAAGGTTAATCCCGAAAGAGTCAACAAGGTTCTTCCATGGTCGGCTTCTTATCGCATGGAAGCACACCACCGTTCGATCTCGATCAGACGTTATTGTGACCTTGGATCGCAGACCTTCTCGGGTCGTCAGGCCCAAGTTAAGTTGACAACCTTCTGCGCTCGGAAAATAATACGATGCATCCATCGAAGTGTTTAAACAGACTTATTAAATAAAGAAAATTCTAACAGCAATTCTTTTCGGCAACTCGAGATCGATTTGGTTTTGGTTCGAAATTTCCCCCTCTTTCTTTCCTTCTTTCTTTCTTTTTTAGGGTTCTTCCTTTCTTTCCTTTTTAGGGTTTCTTCTAGGCGGAGCTTTTCTTTAACGAGGGTTAGGGTTAGGGTTAGGGATTCTCTTGGAATTCTCCATCCCAATCCTGGCTCCTTCCTTTTCCCAACCTGATCCTTGTGTGGAATAGGATAGATGGATTTGTTTTTGGTTTGGAGATGATCCGAGGATCTGGAGGGTTTGGGAGATTGTGCTGCTGGAGATTCGAGCTTATTCGTAGGGGGAAATGGCGAGCGGAGCGCCTATAAGTATGGAGCTGGAGCAGATTGATGGCGAAAGCCAGGACATCTTCCACGCCCTCCAGTGAGTTCATCGCTCTCTTCTGCGATGCGGTTGTGCGATTCTGCTGGTATTTGTGTAAACTATTCTTTCTATCTTTTATGTAGTTTTCTTGTTGTTGTGTTTTACCAACTTCTTCTTGATCGATGTGTGCAATGATATGGTAAGAGCAAAATGGGTAATAAAGATTCGCGTTCTAAAGCGAGTATCTAGGATCATAATCAAATAATATTCAAGAAAAGACTGCCTGAAAGCATTACCGAATGTGACATTGGAATAGAAAATTACTGTACTAGAGAATTAGAATTGCAAAGGTATACAAAGTGACCAGAGTGGGATTTCGTGACACAAACGAAACTTGGTGTTGGGATGCACCAATGGTTGTTGATGGGGAGAAGACAAAAGTTGTTTTTGTCTTTGCTGGATAGGCAAATTTCTATTTGATTTTGTAAGAAGCTAGAAAATCTAATTGAAAAGGTATATCTTCTTGGTCATCTTCCACACGTTTCAGAAAAATAATTCCTCTATTTTTGACCTGGTCGTGTGATTTTAACCCTTTTTTTTCTTGATGTGCTTGTATAATAGTGAGCTTAAAAGAATTCTATTTTGCAAGGTGGTTATAGTTGACACTTAATGCATGTCTTATGTGCTATAATTTAAGAAAATTATATCTACGGATACGATTTGGACCATATGTTGTTAGAATATGATTTGTAAGAGCAAAAATTGTAGTGAGATTTTGAAGATAATCTTGAAATCGTCAGTGTGGTTTTCAAAATTGGCTTCTAAGATCTAGCTAGACAGGAAAGGAGAAAGCTTCTACCTGAAAGCATCATTACACCGGAATGAGTAAAAAGTTAATATGCCAATTTGAAGCAGATTTGCAACTATGTAAAATGACTGGAGATAAATATTTTGTGGCACAGAATAATTTTGGTTTTTGGTTGCTCTGATGTTAGTTGACAAGGAATAGGCAAATTTATTATACTACTAGGTGCGCAAGTTTATATTCTAATTAGAAACTACCAAGCAGAGTTGGGAAAGTATATCTTAGCTATTTTGGACATGATATGTTGAACTTGTGGTTATAATGATGTTAGCTATAAAAAAGCTTTAGCTATCTATGTTAAGGTCATAGGGTGATTTGGCATATCATTCTCTTCATTCTATTTTATGTATGCTAATAATTAAGTGGTTATAGATATGCACTTTGAAAAAAAAAAGTACATTTGTTTTTTTTTTTTTTGCATATTGATTCATAATTATCAGTTCATATGACATTTAGTTCCTTTTTGTGTTATACAAATTCTATTTTTCCTGTTTTGTGTTATACAACTAGTTTCCATTAGGTCTTTGCATTTCTACTTGTACACAGAATCATTATTGAGCGTGTAAACTTATTGAGTCCCTATCATTCCCCACTAATTTATGGAAGAACCTTGGAATTGCCTGTTTCTATACATTGATCAAAAGACGCAAAACTGACATTTTAGCTTTCCTATGTATATCTGCAGAAATGGATTCCAGAAATTGGATAAGATTAAGGATCTTAAGTCCTAACAGACAGTCTAAGCGGTTGGAGGATCTTACTGGGAAGATGAGGGAATGTAAGTGGTAGGTAAGTTTATATTTCAAGTTTCAATCGTTGTATGAGTATCTTTATCATGTTGGATGCCATAGTAACTTAACATGTTGGATCAATCTTTGTTATGTTTTCTTTATACTTACAATTTACACTTTGAAACAACCAGTTCCATAAATCTCCAGTCCTATATGTACTTTAAATTGTTTTAAAAATAACCTTTTACAGGTTAATTAAAGAGTTTGATTGTGAAATTAAGGATCAGGAGAGTTGAAATACTCCTGATGTTAGTAAGCAGCTCAATGAGAAGAAGCAAACCATGGTAGGTAACTTCTTCTTTTACTCTTGTTCTTTACGACATCCATTCTTTTATTCTCCTAATCAGTTGTCCATTGACTTATTACAGATCAAGGAGCTGAACTTGTATGTGGCCATGAGAAAAACGTAGGTCTTGGTTAGTTATTCCATTTGACATCAACTTACGGTTGCTGCTAGTAGCATATTCCACAAATTACATATAGATACACCTTTGAGTTACAGATACACAATTTACATATAGATACACCTTTTAGTTGTAAATTTATCTCATTTATTATATGATTCCACAGCTGGAAATGCATTTCCAGCTCAGTTTTGATCTAGGGCCTTCCATTATGACATTTTTTCCCTGAAGAAGATGACATGTGTTCCATGCCTTCCCTTTGAGGAACAAACATTGAAAGATATGATTTTTATATGTTTCACCAACAATTTATTGCTTGGATTCTGAAAGTCAATTTGTGCATTTCTTTAATATCATCTAATGTCATAAGAGTTTTATTTACTTTGCTGCAGGCATATGCTGGCATGATGGTCTATCTAACCCTGACCTGATGTTTTGTTTCATTACATTGGTCACAATTCAACACAATGAGACAATTGAAAGATAATAAATAAATAATGGTAAAGTGTTTGGGGATGACGCTTGGGTTGTAAGAACAGTTTCCAACCAATCAGGTCCAGCTGAAGAACAAGAAAATTATCTTTCAAGATTGTATAAAGCAAGCTATATTAGGCATGGCCTTGGACGTTGATTGGATTATTTGGGTGTCATTTATTTGGCGAAACTTTTTGCCATCCCCTTGATCAACCGCTCAGTTATGAGGGAGTTCCTCCCACCGATGTAACCCAAAAAACCTATGTGAGAGGAACCTAGGTGAGTGCTCCTCTTCCTTCTAGTCTACCTGATGAACTTTGGGACCACAAGTGATTCTCTGGCAGTCTGGCTATTGTTTTGGATGATGCTATCAGCCAGAGTGCCCTACTAGGGGCTCAATGATTTGATTGTATTCAATCAATATGACAACTAATTAAATTCAGATCTGGTTTAATTAGACTGAATCAACTCAAACAAAATATCCATAGCTGAGACATAATTCAATATACCTATCCAAAATTAACCTGGTCCAATCCCATTGTATATCAACTTCTGTTTCTGTCAAACAATCTCGATTCTAATTGTGTCTAGGCTAAAGACTTAGATACAGATTAAACCCAATGATAGTAGCTTGGGTTAAGCCCAACTGTCTGAATACATAATTAATTAATGGTTTTTTTCTTTTCGATTTTCCACCTTACCTACCATGATATCCCCCAATCTTGGCCAGTAGCCATGGTAGTGATGTGGCAAAGCTGCCCACTAGAATGGCCAGCCTGCTATTTGCAATCATCAATACAACTTGTCTTGTCAGTGAAGCTATGGCTGCCATGAGGAAAAGAGAAACAGAAAGTAACGCAAGGAGATAGCATGAAGATTTGAGGCTGCAGGGTCATGAAGTTGGAGTTTTAGATATTGCTTTATTTAGTGCTTTACTAGATTAGTTTGTGGATGATTAGTTAGAAGATCTATTTGCTGTAGCTTGTTGAAAGAGCATATGAGAATATCTATTTGATAAAATTATATCGTTCAGATGCTTATTTGTCATAATATTAAAGGATGGAAACAAGTTGGTCACACCTGTTCTGGCCCAGTTACAAGATTTGGGACACATTGTAGCTTGATGCTTTTTTATCTGGCCTGTTTTCTTACCCATCTTTTTTTTGTTTTCTTTTATGTTGTTGCCTGTAACAATCATCTCTTTAGCTTCTTTTCGTGTTGCATTTGTGCATGCTATCAAGTAGCTTCTATCTATGTGGGAACATGACATGAAGATGTGCTTTCTTGCCACCATTCTTCATCATATTTAATGACCTAAAAATATGTCTACCTGAAAAACACAATTCACTTTCATTGTTTAGCTACTTGGAACTTTTTATTTTCTGAGTATAGTTGTTCTATCTATTTTCTTCATAGATGAATCCAATTTTTAATTCTTATATGTATTATTTTATTGACTAGACCTTGTAATTTTATTTGTGGCCTTCAGATATCAAAATAGCCTTGGTAATCAAAGAGTTGAACTCTTTGATATGGGTGCTGGAGGTAGTGATCCTGCAGCTGATATGGTAATCAAAGAGTTGAACTGTCGGTTGTGAACCCAAATAATAAGAACATCAGAGATATAGCTGGCTTGTCCCCACCTGCTCCCACTGCAAGGAGATTGCTGTCAGCAGAGCTTTGGGGAGTTTAGAGTAACTTTGGCATGAGCAAGAGCCTGTTTGGCTGACGATCCATCTTATATCTTTTAAGGTTTCTTTCCCTGTTGGTTGATATTATTATTATTATTATTTTAATTCGAGATCGTAGATGTTGGAATCCATATGTTTGGATTCACAGCATGGTATGATGTGCTGTTGGTTTGTTACGTACTTTCCCTCTATATCGTACTTTCATTCTCTCAGCGTCAGAAAGTCCATATGATGTCGACCTTACTCGCAACCAACACAGACGTTCTACTACTGCATTAGGTGGCGACAAAGTCCATGTGGTGGGGTTGCTTTAGAGACATCACAAGTCGGTAGGTGAATGCTATTAGGTGTTCTGTGAGTACGCAGCAAATGATGATATTAGGTGTTCTTGTGGTGGTGGTGATGACACTTGCAACAAGTTGACATTACGATATATATCTACTGCTCTCTCAGAAGCCATCAACTACAAGTCTCTTAATTCACTGGCCTTCCTTATGAATTGGAGAGTACATGATGATGTCACCGACACAAAGAACTGTGGCTGTGTGGATCAAACTTTATGAATGAGATGCATGCATGAAACATGTTGGTTGTGTTTGCTGGTCTTTTATATGAAATAAAGTTCAAGATCCATCTTTTACTCATGAAAAGAGAATTTAGAGAGATTAGGATTGATAACAAAGAGATTTTCTAGATTTTCTGAACCGGGGAAATCTCTCTGCTCAGTTAAAGAAATATTACGAGACTGCCTTACGAGACGAAAAAGTGGGGAACCACCAATGTTACTAATTTCGAGTCAGCAACGTTCGTTCATCTGTGGATTGTTGCATAGTACTTTCTACGGTAGACTATGGATTCCGGTGAGCAAATAATCAAATTAAATGACATGTTACTCCCTAGAGCTTGATGGATTGGAGGACCAAATTGTCGAGATATAAAAATTTTGTCCGGACTGAGCACAGAACAGAAAGAAACGCTCTATAGAAACTGCAAGACACGAGTATTATTTTTCTTCAACTTTGACACGCGGCATAACATCAATGACTCCAAACAAATCCCATATAGCCTGGTCCTTTTTTTTTCTTTTTCTATCCCTTTCTAATCAAACTTATCCTCTTGCACCAAACTAACTAGAATGTAGAGGTACACTGGAGTTCTGGTGCAGCAAATGGCAATGATGCAGACACAATCGCCACCACCTAGATAGATAGATAGATAGACAGACAGATAGATAGATAGATAGATAGATAGATTGACTGACGTGTACCTATGAAATGGTTTGGGTTCAGGCAGCGGGCTTCTCCCACTTGAGCGGCTTCACCACCTCCCAGGTGAAGTCAGGGTCATCTCTTCCAAAGTGCCCATAAGCTGCAGTCTTCAGATACCTGCCATTGCCTCCCCTCTTCAGGTCGAGGTTGATGGTGATCATCCCAGGCCTGAAGTCAAAATTCTCCTTCACAATCTTCAGTATCTCCTTGTCTGGGATCTTCCCAGTACCATAGGTGTCGACGAAAACCGAGAGAGGCTCAGGAACACCGATCGCGTACGACACCTGGACGATGCAGCGGCGGGCGAGGCCATTTGCCACGATGCTCTTGGCCGCTTGTCTGACGATGTACGCACCGCTGCGGTCAACCTTGGTCGGATCCTTGCCCGAGAATGCACCACCACCGTGAGCACCCCAACCGCCGTACGTGTCAATGATGATCTTGCGGCCGGTCAACCCAGCATCACCGTGAGGTCCACCGATGACGAAGCGCCCGGATGGGTTCAGATGGAAGATCGTCTTCTCATCGAGGTATTTCTCAGGGATGACAGGCTTGATGACGTGCTCCTTGAGGTCCGCGGCAATCTCATCGTTGGTGACGGTCTCATCATGCTGGGTGGAGATCAGCACGGTATGGACTCGGATGGGAACCATGGCGCCATGGTCATTCTGATACTCGACCGTAACCTGGGTTTTCCCATCCGGCCTCAGCCAGGGGCAGGTGCCGTTCTTGCGGACATGGGTGAGGCGAGCACCGAGCTTGGTGGCGAGGACATGGCTGAGGGGCATCAGCTCAGGTGTCTCATCGGTCGCATACCCAAACATGTGACCCTGGTCACCGGCACCGATGTCCTCAGGGCGTTTGGTGAAATGGCCATGGACGCCCTGGGCGATGTCAGGAGACTGCTGCTCGATATTAACTAGCACTTTGCAGTGATCAGCGTCCAGACCGACATCATCCGATACGAACCCAATCGTACGGCATGTGTCGCGAACAATCTTCTCGTAGTCGATGTCGCCCTTGGTCGTGATCTCCCCGAAGACCATGACCATGTTGGTCTTGGAGCAGGTCTCGCAGGCAACCTTGCTGTCGGGGTCTTTTGCGAGGCAGGCATCGAGTATAGCATCGGAGATCTGGTCGCAGAGCTTGTCAGGGTGCCCCTCGTTCACGGATTCAGAGGTGAAAAGGAAGGTATCGTCGCTGGCCATCTCCTTAAGCCTGGAGAATCACAACGAAATTAATGTTGCAGAAGTTTTTTACTATTACATACGTCTAGCGTGCATCACAAGTTTCTGCAGTAAATCACATGAAATTGTAAAGAAAACTCCCTAAATCAAGTAATCAAGCAAGATTTGATCTTGAAAACTGATGACAAATCTTCCAAGTTTGTTTCTGAAAGTATAAAAGCATTATAATATCAAGAATCACATAGGTTCTAGGTAAATCCAGCCACTTTCAAAGCAACAAAACCACAGCATCTCCATGATTCCAAGCGGATCTCTGCAACAAAGGTCAAGAACACCTAAAACAAAGGGGGGACTGGTTCTGCTTAAAGAAGCACGAGCCATACAGCCCAACGAACAACTAGAAATGGCAGATCTGGCCATTCGAACCGCAGAGCAACACAAAAAGAACCAACCAGTCAACTACAGAGTAAGCATCCAAAGAACACCTCACGAAACAAGAAAGGGTTGAACATCCGAAGAATAACTCAAGAAACAAGAATGGAGCACCGAAGCTAAAGCGAAATCGCTACAAACCCAATGCGAAAGATTTCAAGAAACAGGAAAGGAGCACGGAAACTAAAGCGAAATACATGATATTGTAAAGAAAATCCCCTAAATCTTAAAGACTGACGACAATACTTCAGTTCTATGATGTATGAAAACGACAGAATATCAAGAATCACAGGGTCCCAAGTAAATACAGCCACCTTCAAAGCATCAAAACCACAGCATCTCCACGATTGCAAGCGGATCTCTGCAACAAAGGTGAAGAACACCTAAAGCAGAGGCGGATCGAGCAAGGGCTATCGAACCCAATAGAATAACAAGAAGCGGCAGATCTGACCATTCTAACCACAAAGAAGCAACCAGCCGTCCACAGTTTGATCATCCGAAGAATAAATAGCTCAAGAAAAAGAAAGGAGCGACGAAACTAAAGCGAAATCGCTACAAATCCGACGCAAAAGAGACAAGCAAGCGACAGAGCACCAAACCTGTAGGTGACAGCCCTCACCTTTGGACAAGATCTGCAAGTGC
>LVTN01002980.1:9659-20866 GCA_001649415.1 Musa itinerans
TTATGATGATGTATTTGATGTATTGCATATCATGTATGAGAATCATGACTAAAATTGCTTTGACTTGAATTCAATTTTAATTCAAGGTTTATCTCAATTATGGCATATTGCAATAAGAACGACACTTTATCTTCGTCATAATTTGAAAATTGGTGAATTGCACCATTGTATTATTATTCCCCTCTTTTTGCCAATGATAAAGAGGGAGAAAAAATTGATAATATACACATCTCAAATGAGAAGCACAGATTGCTAACTTGCATATTTCAAGAAGAAAAAGTTGCTTTCTTGAACATCTCAAATATTGCTAGCTTACATTTTTTTTAAATGATGTAAAAATTTGCTAGCTTGCATGATTTAGAACCTGCTATCTTGAACATCACCAAGACTTGCTAGCTTGCAATCTCAAGAGAAGTAAAAGTGCTATCTTGTCTATCTCAAGAAGCAAAACATGCTATACTTGCACATCTAGCAAAATTTACAAACTTGTAAACCTCAAAATTTTTGCTAGCTTGCATGATAATAAAACTAAAGATTATGTTTATTATTCAATGATTTGAACTTGCATGTCTAAAAACATGATAGTTGCACTTCTCCTTTTTGTTGACGACAAAGGGGGAGAAGTATGATAATGTGTTGTAAATATTCATGATGAAGTATTGCTTTATCTTGAATTCAATTTGAATTCAAGGTTCTATCAATATGGCACATTGATAGGCGGAGTTAAGGTTAACTCCATCATCAATTGGTTATCATCATCAAAAAGGGGTAGGTTGTTGAATCTCGAATTTTGATGATGAAACCAATTGATAAGTGTTTATGATTTGATCTACATTTTGTGTGATGCAGGAAGCTTCGATCAGGATGAGACAATTAAAGTGGGAAGAATCATGTTGGGCCGGTGAAAAATATGTCAAAAGATTGGACATCAAGCCGAAGGATTGGTCGACGTATCGACAGAAGGCTTCGGGCCATGGATTCGGGCATCGGGCCAAGAAGAGCAAAAATTACGCCAAGGAAATCTGTGTTGCAGAGGTCAACTGGCCGATTGGGCAATAGGCTATAAGAGAGGACGATGCGCCGAAGAATTAGACGAAGCGTCGATAAACCAATAATATGCCGGATAACTTTAATTAGCTTAGTAATAATTGTCTATATCGAAGTGGGTTTTAAGTGTGCAGGACTAACTACGATAGCAAGGCATAAAGCAAAATGAAGTCCCGGAGTCAAGAACGAGATTTCGTTGGGAGTTCAAGAGTTTGCGGAAGTCTAGACATTTATTGGAAGTTTTGTCGGAATTGACCAAGCAGTCCAGGAGCTTGCCAAAGAAGCTCGTCAGAACTCGTTAAGAAGATCGTCGTGAAGTCTAGGAGCTTGTTAGGAGTCCACTGGAATATTGCAGAGAGATCGTCAAAAGTTCACCGAATGATCACCGGAAGCTCGGCAAAAGAAACCTTGACTTATCAGACTTATTTAGCTTAGTGTATGCCTTAGAATTCACGGTTAGCATATAATTGGATTGGAATTGGGCCAACCCAATTAGGGGCCAATTGGGCCTAAGATTAGGCTATGTTGGGCCAAGTGAAAAGGCCCAAACAGTGACCAAACAGGTGAAACCATCATGGCACAGTCTTCGAGACTATATCAGGCAGGGGTACCGCTAGTCTGGGCGGTGGTACTGCCCACTGTCATGGTGTCAGGCAGTGGTACCGCCTAGTGTTACTGTCAGTGTCAAACTAACACTAGCGGTGGTAGCGCCTGTACCTTGAAGACCCAAGATGAGACATTTTTAGGCTTCAAGTTTGAATCAACTTGAGGTCTATAAATACCCCTCTCATCCTTGGTTATAAAACACAAGAATTGAGATTGAAAAAGAAAGAAAACGCTGTTGCAATCTTGTGTGAACTCCTCTCCTTCTTCTAAGTATTAGTATAGTTTAAGAGAGAAGATTATGGGGGTTGTAAAGGTTCTCTCCTGAACCTGTCAAAAGGAGAATCAAGTTATAAGGGTAGTTAATCTTCGCCCATTGAAGGAAGATCTGTAGTGAAAGCCGGTGGCCTCGATAGAAGAGGAATTGGTGGAGTGGATGTAGGTCACGACGACCAAACTACTATAAAAATCTGGTTTGCATTTCTTTTGAGCACTTTACTTTAACTACAAGCTGCCTTCTTATTACTTTCACTACGCTCTCTTATGCTTCTAATTTAATATCTTTCGAGATCAGTTTTCAACGTATGAAATAATTTTCTTAAACCGGTGATTTTATCCGCTGCACTAATTTACCCCCCCCCCCTCTTAGTGCCGACTCGTTCCTAACACTTAGTGCCAACTTGATCCTAATAGTTGGTATCAAAGTGAGATTACTCTCTATTTGGTTTAAAACCCAAGAGAGATGGCTTTTGTTGGCAATCAAGAGGGTTTTTCTATCACTCATCCTCCTATGTTCAATGGATCGGACAACACGTATTGAAAAACTAGAATGAGAATTTTCTTGCTTTCTATGGATTTCGAATTGTGAAATATTATTAAAAGAAATTTTGAAAAGTCTTCCAAACCAATGAACCAAAGAAATGATTTGGAAAATAAGACTTTCTCATTGAATGCTAAAGTGATGAATGCTTTATTTTGTGCTCTTGATAAGAATGAATTTAATCGAGTTTCTATATGCGAAACTGCACATTAGATTTGGCACACACTTGAAGTCACACTCGAAGGCACAAGTAGGGTTAAAGAGTTGAAAATTAATCTTTTAGTTCATAGCTATGAGTTGTTTTGTATGAAACCAAGCGAGACTATTGGAGACATGTATACCCGATTTATGGATGTCGTCAACGGTCTAAAAGCACTTGGTAAAAGTTTTTCTAATTTTAAACTTATTAACAAGATATTAAGATCCTTTCCAAAAAGTTGAGATCCTAAAGTAATGGCAATACAAGAAGCAAAGGATCTAAATAACTTTCCGCTTGAAGAACTTAGTGGGTCCTTGATGACCTATGAAATAACATATATAGCACATGATGAACTTGAGAACAACCTTCCATAGAATAGAAAGGACATGACACTTAGAACCAAAGAAGGCCACTTGGGTCAAAACTCAAGTGACGACGATGATAATGATGATGACTTGACACTTTTTACAAGAAGGTTTAAAAACTTCTTAAAAAGGAACAAAACAAAACAAAACACTAAGAACAAAAGTGAACTAAAAAAGGATCAAGTAATTTGCTATGAATGCAAGAAGCTGGGGCACGTCAAAAATGAATTTCCCCAAGTAAAAAAGAAGCTACCAAAGAAAAAGAAGGCACTCTCAAAGCAACTTGGGACGAATGTAAACTAGTTGGTAAGAAATACAAGTTATTAAAAAAGGAGCATGCTTCTCTTGTTAGTGAATTTGATAAACTAAAAAATGAGCATGATGATTGTATGTTAGCTTCTTGCACTAATTGTGATGAGATAGATTCACTTGAAAATGTCTTACTACAAGAAATATTAGAAAATTTTAAAATAGGTAATATATCTCTAAATATGGTCCTTGCTGATAAGGATCATGTTCAAAGAAAGGAAGGAATTAGCTTTGTGAGTAACACTTAACAAAAGCTAATCATCTTCGTTAAAAGACATACATTACATGTCTCACCTAGAGAAAAATATATTTTTTGTGGAAAATATGATCATTTTGCCTAGAATGTCAATTTAAAAGGTATAGTCCACACAAATTAATTTGGGTTCCTAAAGGAACTATAAATCACTCAATGATAGATAGATCTATTTATGAGGGATCCAAGGTTAAATGAGTACTTGAAAGAAAACCCCTTTTCTGGTATATATGTCTATAATCATAAGCTAGAAACAAGAGATAGTACTTTGATAGTGGATACTCAAGGCATTTGACCGAAGATCTAACATACTTCTCTAAGCTCACTGGCCAAGACGAAGGTTTTGTCACCTTCGGAGACAACAACAAAAGAAAAATTATTGACAAAAGAAATATAGGTAACAAATCAAACCTAAAGATGTATTATTAGTAGATAGTTTAAAACATAATCTACTAAACATTAGTTAATTGTGTGATAAAGGATATATTATCAAATTTGAATCTAATGCTTGTATAATTGAAATACCACATAAAAATAGATCTGTGATCATCTTAAAAAATAATAATGTGTATACTATTGATATTGATGATTTTTATGATGAAATATGTTTTTCGGCTTTAGACAATGATGCATGACATTGGCATAAGAAATTAGGTCATGCTAGTTTGAAACTAATCTCGCAAATTTCAACTAAAGAACTTGTAAGAGGAATGCCTAGCATCAAGTTTGTCAAAGACAAAGGTTGTGATGCATGTCAATTAGGAAAACAAATAAAAATTAGTTTCAAATCAAAGAATCAAATAAGCACCTCTAGACCACTGCAATTGATCGATATGGATTTATTTGGACCAATTGATATAACAAGCCTAGGAGGTAGTAAATATGCCTTTGTAATTGTTGATGATTATAGTAGATATACTTGGACATACTTCTTGGCACATAAAAATGATTGCTTTAAATATTTTTAAAAATTTTGTAAATTAGTTCAAAATAAAAAGGGTTTTATATTGCCTCTATTCGAAGTGATCATAGTAGTGAATTTCAAACCATGATTTTAAAAACATTTATGATTCAAATGGGTATAACCATAACTTCTCTACTCCAAGAAACCCTCAACAAAATAGAGTTGTTGAGAGAAAAAATAGGAGTTTACAAGAAATGACAAGAACCATGCTTAATGACCATAGCCTATCCAAGTATTTTTGGGCTAAAGTCGTTAACACGACATGCTTTGTCATGAATAGGGTTCTTGTAAGACCATTACTTTTCAAAACTCTCTATGAATTATGTAACAACAAAAGACCCAATATTTTATATTTTAAAGTTTTTGGTTGTAAATGTTTTGTTTTAAATGAAAAAGATGCCTTAGGAAAATTTGATATAAAATCCAATAAAGGTATTTTTCTTAGTTATTTCTCTCTCAAAGCTTTTTGTGTCTTTAATAAAAGAACTTTGGTTATAGAGGAATCTATTCATATTATGTTTAATGAGCTTTTCAAATTTAAGAAAAATAATTTTGATAATGATCTTAATTTTGATGTTTTAAATTTGAATAAAAACTCTACCCCCCCAAGCAACTTGGATGCATCTTCTTCCAAAGAATCCTTACCTAAGGATTGGAAGTATATAGATGCTCATCCTAAAAAGTTAATCATTGGAGATACATCAAAAGGTGTTCAAACTCACTCTTCATTTAAGAATTTTTGTACTAATGCAGCCTTCTTATCTAAAATTGAACCAAAATGCATTGACGACACCTTGAAAGTGATTCATGAGTCTTTGCAATGCATGAGGAATTAAATCAATTTGAAAGAAATGAAATATGGAAGCTTGTTCCTAGACCTAGTGACCATTTAGTAATTGGTACTAAATAGGTCTTTAGAAACAAGTAAGATGAACTTGGTATCGTAGTTAGAAACAAGGCTAGATTAGTGGCCAAAGGTTTCAACCAAGAAGAAGGTATCGATTATGAAGAATCCTTCACTCCTATGGCTAGACTTGAAGCCATAAGGATTCTCCTTGCCTATGCTAGTTGTAATAATTTTAAGTTATTTTAAATGGATGTTAAAAGTGCTTTTCTTAATGGTTTTATTTTCAAAGAAGTTTATGTTGAGAATCACCAAAATTTGAGAATACCACTTTTTTGAATCATGTTTTCAAGTTATCTAAGACTCTATAGTTTGAAACAAGCCCCACGGGCTTGGTATGAGAGACTTAGTTCCTTTCTAATTAAGAATAATTTTTTGAAAGGCAAGGTTGATATTGCTTGTCATATGTTCCCTACAAGTCAATCACGTGAGTGATGGCATGTGTGACTTGACATGTAATCTTTTTACTTATTATATTTTGGCATTTATCACTTTATATTGCTTGTTGCATATATATATATATATATATATATATATATATATATATATATATATATATATATATATATATATATATATATATATATATATATATATATATATATATATATATATATATATATATATATATATATATATATATATATATATATATATATATATATATATATATATATATATATATATATATATATATATATATATATATATATATATATATATATATATATATATATTGTGATGTCCTTAGATCTATGCAATAAGAATCAGATCATGATGAGATCACGATAATGAGACCGATTTACCTTTAAACACAGATCCTAAATAATCCCGGTCATAGGTTACTTGAGAGGGACATCGAGATAACTGGACAAACTGGTGTGCTATATACCCATCCATATGATGGATGCAGCTAGTCTCATAGTTGCTTGTGTGGGGACACTAGGGATACAATACAAGTGCTTATGGGAGAATGAGTTCACTGATTGATCTGCTTACGGAATGCTGGATGGTTGATGATGCCTTATTGTTAGATAGCGATTCCGTAGTCTCAATACTGTATCTAGTCCTTAGACATGAGATACCAAGGATGTCCTGTATGAGTGCTCCACTCTTTGATATCAGACTTATAGGTTTGGATGTCTCAAATCTAGTATAACCGGTATTGTGATAAGTAGAGGTTCGGATATGAGATATCTACCGAAGCCCCTATCTTATTGGATATCCAATAAGCCCTTGAATTATTGGATCCTAAGGATGAGATCCGATAAGAGCCTATGAGAGATTATTGGATAGAGATCCACTAATCTAAGAAACTTGGGTAGTTGGATGGAGATCCAATATCCAATAGGGCTTGATCCATTAGGGTTAAGTTGATAGGGGACCTCTATAAATAGGAGAGAACTTATAGTTCATAGGCTAGAGCCTTTTGCTTGCCTCTCCTACTCTCCTCCCCCTCTCCACCTTAGAGTTGGCCTGGAGTTTTGAGGAGCACCGTCGTAGCCCTATTGTATGGATCACCACTAGAGAGGAGGGCGCTAGACCTCCTTCACCCTCTCCTAAAGATCTGTAGGGATTTAGGGATATACGATCTCCCTAGGTAACACAATCTATCTTATATGCAGTTTTAAGTTTCGTGGGTTTTTGCGCACCAATCTTCGCATGATGACGAACATATCTTTTGGAATTGGAGATTTTGTTTTATGTTCTTCCAATACATATGTGATATCGCCCCCAAGATTTCCCAACAATGGTATTGGAGCCATGTTGTTCGTGCGATAGATTGGTTTTGAACTACGTGTGTTGTGTTTTGGAGAAGCTTTTGGCGTCAAAATCATTGACGCAAAAGCGAGAAAGGGCAGCAACTGTTGCTGCCCTTGCTGCCGACATAGATGGCAGTGCTACCATCTGCATGCAGGCAGGCCGCCTGCAACGGTAACTACAAGGTTGACCGCGTGCAGGCAGGCCATATGCAGTGGCAACCGTAAGGCCAACCGCATGCAGCACAGGTGGCGGCACCTACGGGAGCTGCCTGCGTGCATATCGGTCGTTGGGGCGGTGTCGCCCGCAGGCGAGTAGCCTGCAGGGGCGACCGTTGCCTATAGTGGCACTCGCAGCGGTGCTTGCTCGCAAAGGGGTCGTCGGCTTGCTGCAGGCAATGCCCCACGGGGGCGGAGCCTGCTGGCGCTGCTCCCACTGGGGGCCCGCATGCTGGGGCGATGCTCGCCTACGGCCACTGCTTTTGCAGGCGAGCCGCCCGCATGCAATGGCAACGCCCCCAGAAGGGTGGCGGTGTGGCGGTAGCAAGGGAGAAAGAGAAGGGTTTTAGGGTTTTTAGCAAAAGATAGTTTTCCCCTTTGGAATTTTAGAAATTCCAAGTTCTATCCTTTGTCCACATTATGAAAATACCCTTCAACATTCGAAAAATTCCATATATATATTTCGAAAAATATTAATTAATTAAAAAGTTTAATTGATTATTATTTTATTATTATCTAGTAGTTCTTTATGATAATGATTTATACATGTGATGTATGATATGTGGATGGATGGTCATAAACCGTGTGATGTGTATACTTGTGATTATTATTATTGGGGCTTACGAGCCTCCATTTTATTTTTCATTTATTGTCGGCTTGCATGCCTATGATTAAGCTATAATCACACAAGGAGGCGCAGCGAGAGCATGGAAGCGATAGCGGGACCCATGAGATGGACGATCACGATGCATGGAAATGCATTGAGATGTCGACGGAATAGACGAGGACAAGATGGACGATCACAGGGCATGAAGATGCACTGCTGCACACATAGATCTTGATGTGAGTGATTGGGCCCATTGGCTCGAGCTTGATCATATTATGTTGTGGTCCATGATTATCTGGTATGATTGCTTATACACCTACTAGATATGTATAGATATTTGCATATGATATAGATATATATTAAATATGTATATGTGTGACATATCATATTATGAGACCAAATCAAAGAAACCCCACTCTCGATGATATTAAGTCGGTAAATGCGAGGCAATTAGATTGACCCATGTGGCCTTCCATCGTTCTAGGTAGGGACGGATTCTCGGTGTAGGTTGAGTTGGTTGAGTCCCTTGAGGCTCACCTATATCGCGATTCGCTATCTTGCCTATGACATAGAGATATCACCTGTGACTTGAGGATATGGTATGCTTGGTCAAGTCCCTCGAGGGTATATCATCGAATCAGACTCATCTTGTAACGATGGTGGTGACTTAACCGAACATCATGGTTGGTCGAGTCCCTCGAGATCATGGTGATTTGGAGGCCGAATAGGACGTGAATCACAAGGAGTTGTGATCGGCAAGAGTTGCCTACCTTTTGGGCTTAGTGTGATTTGTCGAGTCCCTCGAGGTTACACTAAGACGCTGATTAGACCCTGATCCCCACTAAAAGTCCATCCGAGACTTTCGTTTCACGTGCTAAGGGTGTCGCGTGACTTGCTAGTAAAATAGTGGGAGCATATTAAGATAAAAGTCCATATCTTGATTATTTAATTTTGTAAAATCTTCATGTTATTTATTTCTACTACATCTTTAGTTTCAGAAAATATTACTTTCAAATCCCTTACGTGGCATACTTCATGTCAACTGCCTCACTGGTCCAAATTATACGGATTAGCTCCGCAACTTGAGAATTGTTCTCACGATAGAGAAAATTGTGTACGTCCTTGATACAGTGATGCCTATGCCCGAGGAAGGGGCAAGCGAGGATGAGATCGCTCGCTACATGAAGTACATTGATGACTCCACTCTTGCTCAGTGTTACATGTTGGGCTCTATGACTCCTGAGTTACAGAGACAACATGAAAAGATGGATGCCAGATTCATTCTCCTACATATCTGTAAACTGTTTAAGGAATAGAGAAGGACTCAGCGATATGAGATATCTAAGAGCCTCTTATGTATTAGCATGACTGAGAGGACACCAGTTCAGAACCATGTCCTAAAAATAATTGAGTGGATAGAGAAACTCACAAGTTTAGGAATGATTTTAGAGGATAACTTGTGTGTGGATCTTATGCTTCAGTCCCTACTAGATTTATTTTCATAGTTCATAATGAATTTTACTATAAATAAGCTAGCGGTGACTCTCCCGGAGCTCCTTAATATGTTGAGGGAGGTAGAGAGCACTATCAAGAAAGAGAAGCAGTTCTCTACACTAGTGAGACCAGAAAGAAAAGGAAAGCAAAAAATCCCTTAAGAAGGGCAAGGGCAGACCAAGTAAAGCAAATGTTGCTAACTAAGACCCGACAAAGGACAAAGGCCAATGCTTTTACAGCAGAAAAGATGGACACTAAGAAAGAAAATGCAAAGAGTACATTGCAGAGAGGGCAAAACAGAAGCTTGGAGAATCTTTAGGTACATTCATGATCAACTCCATTTGTTAGACTCTTATGATAACACATGGGTATTGGATACTGGTATTGCTTATCACATATGCAATTTGTTGTAGATTCTAGCAAAGTCGAGGAGATTGGTGGGTCGAATATTGTATAATAGTTTATTTGTGCTAAACACTACTCCACAAATCATGAATGTAAGTGTGTCTAAGAGGAAACGAGATCAAGTGAACAGTGCATACCTGTGGCATTGAAGGCTAGGTCATATCCATGAGGGAAGGATTCAAAAGTTGTTAAGGATGGATATCTAGATCCATTCGACTACGATTCATATATAACTTGCGAGCCTTGCCTTTGTGGAAAACTAACCAACTCTCCATTTAGTGGAACTAGAGAAAGAACCACTGAGCTATTGGAACTCATACATAGTGATGTATGTGGACCCATGTCAACTCATGTCATTGGTGGTTACTCCTACTTCATTACCTTTACTGATGATTTCTCAAGGTATGGATATATGTACTTAATGAAGTACAAGTCCGAGGCCTTTGAGAAATTCAGAAAGTGCCCGATTCCTCAAGGACTATGGGATTCTATCCCAATGGACACCTCCTTATACACCTCAGCTCAATGTTGTGTCTGAAAGGAGGAATCCTACACTGTTAGATATGGTACGGTTCATGATAAGTTTCGCTAACTTGCCTATCTCATTCTGGGGATATGCCTTAGAGACCGCAGCTTACCTTCTGAATAGAGTTCCAACTAAGTCGATAGTGTCTACACCATATGAGATATAGAAAGGAAAGAAGCCTGATCTTAAGGTTGTTAAGATTTGGGGCTGCCCTGCCCACGTTAAAAGTGTTGAATCTCGTATTTTGATGATGAAACCACTTGATATATGTGTTTATAATTTAATTTGCATTTTGAGTGATGCAGGATACTTCGATCAGGATGAGACAATTAAAGCAAGAAAATCATATTGGACCGGAGGAACATGTCAGAAGATTGGACGTCGGGCCAGTGGATCGGTCGACGTATCGACAGAAGGTTTCAGGCCATGGATTCGGGCATCGGGCCAAGAAGAGTGGATATTGCGCCAAGGACATCGGAGTTGTGGAGTCAACTGGCCGATTGGGCAATAGGCCGCATGAGAGGACGATGCGCCGAAGAATCGGACGAAGCGTCGAGGGACCAATGACATGCTGGACAACTTGGTTAATTGCTTAGGATTAATTATCTTCATCGAAGTTTTGTTTTAAGTGTGCAGGATTAACTACGATGAAAGTCAGACATGCAGTAGGAGTTACACCGGAGTCAAGATTATGATCACGTTGGGAGTTCGAGAGTTCGACGGAAGTCCGGA
>LVTN01002982.1:0-26310 GCA_001649415.1 Musa itinerans
ATAGGTTTGGATGTTCCAGATCTAGTACAGTCGGTCACTAGGAGTGACAGTCGACCTTATAAGGGCTATTGAGTGTCGATAGAGGATCATCCACTCTCGGCATCATGAGAGGAATATCCCATGTGTTCTTGCTCAGACAAATCCCTGGCTAGGGTCATTAGGATTGAGAGAGAAAGAGTTCTTCGGGAGAATCCGATTAGAGCGAGACTCGAGTAGAAATCGTATGGGTCTGGCAGCACCATACCCGGTATACGGTCTCTGGGATATTAGATGGATGAGGGACTATAGGTACATGGTAACTGAGGACATACAGGTCCAATAGATTGGATTCCCCTGTATCGTCTAGGGATTGCGACGTAGTGGCCTAGTACATCCATAGTGAATGAGTCGAGTGAATTATTATGGAGATAATAATTCACTGAGCTAGGAGTTATGACAGGTATGACACACGGTCAGCTCGATATTAGGCCTAGAGGGTCACACACATATGGTAGGCACTACGATGAGTAGAGGTACGGATATGAGATATCCACCGGAGCCCCTATCTTATTGGATACCCAATAAGCCCCTGAATTATTGGATCTTATGGATGAGATCCAATAAGAGCCCATGAGAGATTATTGGATAGAGATCCACTAATCTAAGAGGCTTGGGTGGTTGGATTTAGATCTAATACCCAATAGGAGAGGATCCATTAGGGTTTGATAGGGGACCTCTATAAATAGGAGGGATTCAGTAGTTCATAGGCTGGAGCCTTTGCTTGTTTCTCCTATTCTTCTCCCCCTCTCTACCTCAAAGCAGGTCTGGAGTTTTGAGGAGCGTCGTGGCAGCCCTGATGTGTGGATCACCGTTAGAGAGGAGGACACTTAACCTCCTTCACCCTCTCCTAGAGATCTACAATGATTCAGGGATATATGATCTCCCTAGGTAACACAATTTACTCTATACATAGTTTTAAGTTTCGTGGAGTTTTGCACACCAATCTTCACACGACGACGAATATCTATTTGGGAATAGGGGATTTTATTTTTTGTTCTTCCACTACGCATGTGATGTCGCCCCCAAGATTTCCCAACACATCCAACTACCCAAGTCTCTTATATTAGTGGATTTTTATCCAATAATCTCTCATTGGCTCTTATTAGATCTCATCAATATCCATATGATCCAATAATTCTGAGGCTTATTAGATATCCAATAACATAGGGGCTCCAGCGGATATCTTATATCTGAACCTCTACTTATTGCAATGCCTACCATATGTGTGTGACCCTCTAGGTCCAATATCGAGCTGGTCATAAGTTATACATATCAGAACTATTTCTAGATCAGTAAACTATTATCTCCATAATAATTCACTCGACTCATCGATTATGGATGTACTAGGCTACTACGTCATAGTCCCCAGATGATACAAGGGAATCCAATCTATTGGACCTGTCTATCCTTAGTTACCGTGTATCTATAGTCCCTCATCCATCTAATACCCCAAAGACTTTATACCGAGCATGGTGCTGTCAGGCTCATACGATTTTTACTCGAGTCTCCACACAAGTAACTATGAGACCAGTTGTTTCCATCATATGAATGAGTATACAACACACCAGTTTGTCCAGTTATCTCAATGTCCCTCTCGAGTAGCCTATGACCAAGATTATTTAGGGTCTGTGTTTAAAGGTAAATCGATCTTATTTTGGTGATCTCATCACGATCTAATTTTCATTGCATAGATATATGAACATCACAATATATATATTCATGCAATAAGCAATATCAAGTGATAAAATACCAAATAATATAATAAGTAAAAAGAGTGTGTCATATCACACATGTCATCACTCACGTGATTGGCTTACAGGGCACCTATGACTAGCACAACTACCCTCTTACAACTCTTTTCTCCTTTTGACAAGCTCAGGAGATAACCTTTACACTCCCTTTTTACAAAGTTTCCCTCACACTCTTCCTTAGAATAGTCTCTAAACTTTAGGAGGAGGGACTCTACACTTTACAATGGTTTACAACTTTAGAATCACATAATTTTGTTCTACTTTCTTGCTCTCTTAAGAAGGAAAGATTGGGGTATTTATAGACACCAAATGACTTCAAAAATTTAAGCCAAAATTTAAATCTCACATATTTCAGGGTACTAGCAGTACCACCACTTATGTTGGGAGGTACCACCGCCTACAGCATTGACACTGGGCAGTACCACCACCCAAATTAGCAGTACCACCGCCTAACACAGTTTCAGAAACTATGTAGTGGAGATTGAGTTACTAGCGGTTCCACTGCCTGACCCAACTTTTGGGTCACTGAATGGACCTTTCTCTTAGCCCAAAATAGCCCCATTTTAGGCCTAATAGATACCTAATTGAGTTGACCTAATTGCATTCCAACCAACTCAATTAGAACTCTAAATTAATTCGATCTAGACAAATTATTACAAAGCACGAATCATATATTGTCCGGCGTGTCATTAGTTCTTCCGGCGCTTCGTCCGATCCTTCGGCGCATCATCATCTCCTTTGGCATATTGCCCAATCAGCATGTTGACTTCTTACAATATCTGATCTCCTTGGTGCAAAGTCCGATTCTTCCAGCCCGATGCCCAAACTCACGGCATAAAGTCCTTCTATCGGCATATCGACCAATCTTCTAACATGTTCAACTCTGGCCCAACGTCTAATTCCTCCTACTTCAATCAATTTACCTTTCCTTAATCGAAGCTAGTCCTGTGTCACTCAAAACGTAGATTAGATCATAAACTTATCAATTAATTTCATCATCAAAATATGAGATTCAATAGTTCCTCTAATGCTTAAGTTAGTACCATGTCCACTTCTTTAGCTCTGAGTTCTCTATGTCTCAGGTTAAGATGTCTCTCCTCTCTTGTATAAGTTTTTCCCGATTCTCTAGCCGTCAATCGATCAAGGTTTATGCTTCATCTTTAAACAATCTAACGGCGAAGGAGATTAGGTCCTCTTCGTTAGAAGGAGCCTCTCCCATAAACCCGAGAGTTCTTTGAAACTTTAAGTTTATGAAGAGTTTTTATTATTGTGATTCGGTAGTGAGTGCACCTCTTTCGAATTACTTAATAACTAGGTATTTTAACTCAGTCGAGATTAACCTGCAAGTTTCTCAACCTAATCATTACCATTTTGATCATGTCCTAGGGTCTTTTTGCTTGTCTTATGATATCCTCGAGGCGAGCCTTCGTCTTCCTTTTCATCCAGTGATAATGTCCCGTTTTAAATGGTGGAGCATATCATCATCTTATATGATATCCAACTCCTAGTATTATCTAGTAATGTTCATCGAAGAATGCAAGCATGCCAATATCTTCCTGACCCGTAAACTTTTTATAACTTATTTTCAAATGTGAAAAAAAAAAAACCTTAGGGAGGCTTTAAAGTCTATGAACGTTGAAAAGAGCGTTTCTTTCTATCCTTTTATTTTTTTATTTTTACGCACGATTGTGTAAGAGAGCGAATGCTTGCATGGGCACGTGAATTCGTGCATGTACGTGGACGAATTAATACTTTTCGTTGTTTAGCTATCAACTCTTTTTTGTCAACATTTTTCTTCTCATTTATTTTCCTGAGTATTTCGGAAGCTGTACTCATAATTTGTTAGCCCAATTATACACAGTCTTAGAGAACATTATCGTCGTCTTACCGGATGGCTAAAAAATTCTCGAACATCACGAAACAAGCCCAGAGAGAGAGCGAGAGAGAATTTTTATCATAAATAAAAAAATATTTTTCATGACAAAAATATTTTCAAGAATTTAATTTGAAAATATTTATATCAAAATGTTTTTTCCAAAATATTTCCCGAGCACTGATGAATGCCAATCTAATTTGATATTTTGTTTCTTATACTGCTGAATGGCTCCCAAAGATCTCAAACATCATCTTAGCGGGAAAGAAAATAAGAAAAGAAAATTACCATTACAAACAAAAGAAACGTATTTTTGGATAACAGATAGAAGTTAAAATTGCTATATTTTTATATTCCTATATATGAATACGTGAACGAAACGTGCAGCTGATTCAGGAAAAAGAAAAAGTAGCTTACGAGAAGAATCAAGAAAAAAGATGAACAAGCAGCTGACTCAGATCAGCTGGAGCGGATTCAATGACAGTCTCGAAAGTGCAAAAGATCAAACCAAGAAATATTTGTGTGGTTAGTCAAAGAACCAATAGAAGAAATTATGGTATGGTTGACTCATGTTTCTTTGGATAAGGAAACGGATGATGCTCGGCCAACACCATCCTCGTTGCTAACTTCTTTAACTAGTACATATCCAACAATAACCCTTCAACATATATAATACAGGAAAATAATGTGTGAATATCTGAATGTCACATCGGGCATGATCCGATATGAATTTGGTTATCTATAAATTAAGATAGTAATAGGAATGAATGAACATGTTTCAATAAAAAAAAATCCTATTTTTATACTGAGCTTGTTAGGTGCTCTATTTTTTCTTTAAGGTATAACCTAAACCTGTACTCGAGATATAGTTATTCATATGCCAATCATAAGGGATGTATGAATTCTTGAGAAGAGAGGAGCTATGTTGGTTCCTCCCGGACCATACAGATCCGAATAGAAAGTTAAATCTATATTCAATCTCATCAATATCTATTCAATTTTATATATCAAAATTCAGTAGACGAAAGCTACAGTCACACTCAATGATTTTGATGATTCTTCACATACAAATAATGCATGATGTCTTGACAAAACTACCTATGATGGAATAACTATCTATTAAATACAAGTAATGTAATTTTTATATCTCATCATTGTAAGACCACAAGGTATGTTCATTGAAGAGTCTGAAGGGCCTATAACAAATAAGCTCTAAACATGTTCGTCGGGTGCGTCCCTGATCTTAGTCTTGTATGTCACGCAATCGATTATCACTCGTTCCTGTCACTAATCTTGCAACGAAGTTGGTTCCACATGATCTTTAGGTTCATAAAACTGCTGACAAGATAGACAACCGAACCAGACATTAAAGTGAATCATTCGATCAAAGAACATGAAACGACAAAAAAGTGCAGCAGCTAACTCAGATCAGCTTCAGTGGGTTCAAGGAAAAAAAATTCACATGAAATAATACAAAAAAAAAAGCAGCTGATTGGGATCAGCTTGACTGGATTGAGGGGAAACAAATCTAAAGAAAACATGAACAACAAAAGAGTGTGGCTGATTCAGACCAGCTTGAGTGGATCCAAGAAAAGAAACATTGAAAGAAGAAACAAGATAAGAACACCAATATGCAGGTGACTCAGATCAGATAGAGTGGGTTCAGTGAGCATATCTGCCTCAATAGAGCAAGACATAAAGATCAAACCAATAGCATTTTTCGTTAAAAGATTGTGGGGTTAGTCAAACAACCAATGACCCAATGTTCATCAAAAAATCAGATTTAAATTCATAAAGGTAGACATTTATTTCATAGATGTCATGAGAGCATACCACATGTGGCAGGAGACAGTCGCCTAAACATTGTTGGGATAAGAAGCCAATGCTTTATGGATTGGATGGAGACACTGTTAGGTGAACAGTGAACTCCATGATGAACATTATATAGATAGTTGCATACTTCCAACATAAGTGATTTTTTCATTTATCCCTATATATTTAATTTATTTTCTTATAAAATCTGAAAACCAGTGAATATATCATTCTCGTTAATCCACTTAACTAATAGTTGGAACTCTAAATCACATTGATATTTTTTTTAGAACAATATTATAAGACTGAGTAGCTAATGATAACTCCATCGTAATATAGAACTAGCTATCGTGTTTAGATATGTTTAACATTCAAACTTAGCAAAAAAAAATGTTTAAAATTCAAATTGTAGCTATTATTAACACTCAATGGAATTGTAGCTATGTTTAAAATGTAACCTAGTAGCTAATGATAACTACAATAAAATATTTAAATTAAACTAATAATAGTATATTTATTATGTCTTTATAAATCAATTAAATTTTTATCTACTTTCAATATGAAACTAAATTGAAATGCTAATTTTCTCTATTTAAGGTCTTGTCCTCATCAAAGATCACCCCGTATACCAAAATCAAGTCTTAATATAATTCCATACTATATCAAAGATCAACCCTTTTGTAGTCAGGAAATTCACAATATCTAATATTAGGTTGCTTGAAATACCAATTGTTATAACTAAATTTAATTAGATAACTAATTCATTAACTTTATATATATAATATTTATTTTTATATTATTTACAATAGAGAAAATGATAAAGAATATTCTAGTACCACCCATGTGATAATAGTCAGCAACCACCCTGAAACCAATGTGACACCTCGGAGCCGACGTAGCTCCTCGGACTCGTACAAGACAACGGACCATCCTCATGTTGCTCGAGATCGTATAGGACAACATCGCCCAAGACAAAACCATCTGTGGTGGTACAAGACGACGTTGCATGGCACGGGACCATGCAGGTTGGCCCGCACCGCACGGAGCATACAGGTCGATCGCCCGTGAAATCAACAATCATTAATGAACCGCGTACGACTAACCCTCAGTTATAAGTATAAAAGCCGACCCCCTAGCCAGTGCCATGGGATCGGAACTCGAAAACTCATAACACCCCTAACTCCTCGTACTGTAATAAGTTTTAGAAGAGTCGAGTCGGGAATCCCCCTCCTGACTTCAACTTGTGTGCAAGAATTCGACGTGGAAGAATCGACCCTTTACTCTACCTCGAGTCGACACGCTCCAACCCGATCTAGTGCCGACCCTTTTCTCTTAAAAAATCACATGGATGATTTTATGTGATTGAGATTAACCGTGCTGACTATGTAAAGTTAGCACAACAGGAAGAAGAAGCTTATGCAGCCAACCAGCAATTTTCTTTCACTTTAAGGCTTTGAGAGCATGTCAAGCGTAAAGAGTGAGTTAGTGTGTATAGTATTATCATCACTGAACTAAAAGGCATAACTATCATGTACTATCAGATGATCGATCATTTACAAGTCATTAATGTTGGGCTGGCAGCCCACAAATTTAGCCCATAATGGGCTTGATCAGCTCATAGCCCACACCCCCTCTTAACTTAACCCTAGATCAATATAAGGGGGGTGTGGTGGCTGCATTTTGGAGAGAAGATGGCTGTCTTTTTGGGAGAAAAACTGTAATAACGTGGTGATCTTTGCAACAGCAAAGAGGAGAGAAAAAGGCAGAAAAGGAAGAGAAAGAAAGGGAAGAAGACAAGGACAATGCAGAGAGACTGTTCTCAATCATCTAGCACTGTTCTCATCTCAGGTTAGATCAAATCTACAATAGATTCTTACTGTGATTACTTAGGGAGAATTAGGGAGGATTTAGATATTGTGCACAGTGTCGTGATCATTGTATCCCAGTTATTCTCTTGTGATTGTTGCTAGGGTTTAGGGCAAGAGATTGAGATTTGTATATTCATTATTCTCATAGTGGATTATCTCTAGTTTGTCCCGTGATTTTTACCCTTCACATTGAAGGAATTTTTCACGTATATCTTTGTGTTTTATTTGATTATGGTTCCATTTAATTTCACTATATGTTATGGCCTGTTAGTATTTGTTCATATACAAAAGTTATTTTTCTTTTTATCCTATCAATTAAGACACTAACTAGATTTCATAAATGATTTTATCTAATCCACCGTTGACAGCAGACAACTTTGCCTACTGTTCCCATTTCCCCCTGACACTATATTTCAATACAGGAAACAAGTGAATGCTGATGGCACTGCACACCTTGTCCTTAACTAGTGGCAGGCAGCCTGACTGCTCATCAGAGCTAAAAATTTGAGTTAGCTTTAGAAGCCTATTGGAGAAGAATCGTGCCCAACTATGCTCACATGCAGCTCAACTATGAGCATATATGTATAAGGCTGAAGGTTTGATATTCCTCTCCAACCTTTATATCAGCATTTACCTTGGTGATCATAAAAACTATATATTTTTTTGCTTGCACCTCCACAGATCAATGCCCCAACATGAGCTTCTTCTGTTGTAATGCCTAACTGAGACTACTCCATCTTGTCAAGCAAATAGATGATTGAAGGCTTGAATCATTAAACCTAAATGAAGCCAACTCCAAAGTACTAATAGGCCCAACCTTAGCATTTGTTTTGTTTTTGTTGAATAGTTGTCTGTTCCTTTGTGTTCCTCAATCTAAGTACTCCCAAATGAATGAAATGATTCCACACCATCAGAACCCTGGCACTGGCCATGGAACACACTTTGCAGCACATTTGGATCTCAAGACTCTCCAAACAAAGCCAATACTTCTAGTTATAGAACTATTCACCAGAACACCACGAACAAGCTGAGGAAGAGAAGAACCCAGAGTCCTCATGAGATTGTGAGATGCATGCATGCATGTAGGTTTATCAAGGCAGTAGATGATCCAAACTTGTTATATGATCCAATTTACCGTTGATGTCTATATATTTTTGGCTTTCTAGATCTGCCTTCGAAGATAAGAAATTTAATTATGAAAATATTCTTTTATGGTGAAAAGGAATTATGAAAATTAGATTTTAATCAGAAAGAATGTGAGAAAATATTTTAATTATTACTGAATTTCTTCTAGATGGATGAAAAAGAAGAGATGAGAGTAATTCTTCAAAATTTATATAAGTAAATTTGAATTTGGATAGAAGACAAATTTAATATCCTCCTTCTACGTTTATTCTTTCTGACACTTTCTACTGCTCACCGGGCCAACTTCATGGATGAGCGATGACACGTCTCACATGGACTTTTCCCGAGCTGCTGCCAGTGATACTGATGCATCATCATCAATGACAGCATCAAGTACACTCCAGAGCGGAGGAGCTGCCCATTCCATCTGAACTTGGACAGTCTCAGAAGTCATATCAAACACTGTTGAACCATGCACAGGCAAAAAAGTAAGAGGTCGTAAGCCAACTGCTTCTCTTTTCGTCCACATCCACTGTAGAATTTTTTGTAGAAAGATCATACTGCACAGCTGCCGTTACTACCTGTACACTCTAAGAAGTAAATTTTGTGGGTTATATCACAAAATGGATCTCTTTTTCTGCATTAAAATCATGTTCTATCTTTTACTTTGTGCTGACATCCATATATTTGGTGCACTTTTCGTTTGTGGCGTGTACAAGATATCTGAATGAGGACAATAAATGTGAAGGCAGGCTCTGTATAGGATGAAAGACAAAATAAAATAAAATAAAATAGAGTAAAATACATTAAAAAAATCCCCTTTTTATTAGTATAATTTTATTCATAATTTTTTAAATGTAAAAAAATTGTATTTGATCAATAACAATTATATATATAATTCTTCTTAAATACTTTAAACGGCAGAGGATTAGCCCTTTTTTTTTGTCATTGAACTCTTGAGCAATTTTTAATCCTTGTTGACTTCTTAAAGTTCAATAAACATTTTACTCAAATTTTATGATTAGTTTTTATTGATTATTGTCTATCGATAACTATCATGAATGTGTGAATAAGAAAAACTATGTGATTGTTATGATTCAAAATTTAAAAAAAAAGCTTCACTTAGACCTGCATAGCAAAGGTTTACAAATCAAATATTTCTGTAACCATACTGGTAATGGAGTTGATTGAAATATTAATCAAGTCAGAAAATTTGAAGTTTAGGAATCCAATCAAAATTTGCCCAAAAGTTGAAGAGAAATATATAGCAGCTTGGCTTTTGTCTAAAGAAAAGTTTTCAATAAAAAACCTATATAGTAAGATTTAATAATACAAGAAAACAAAAGGCCTTCGATCCACGATCAATAAATGATTATTGGATCAGTGGTGGATCAGGGCATCTAATCTCTGTGGTTTGGAGCATTGGAATAGGTCAGATTCACATAGCACAGTGACGAAGTCACAGCACAAATTCTGATGCCACATGCAGTAATCTCAGATCGCTCAGAAAAAAGGATTCCATCCTGTGAGACATGAGATGCCCCCCAAAAACTAGGGTTTGCAACCTATAAAATTCACCCGACACCATTCTCAGATCAGATCAGAAGCACGCTTTCGATTCAACTCATAAAGAGTATGAGAACTACTGATCCATCACCAGCAGATATGGAAGACGTACGTCTCAAAAAAGCAAGCTTTCATGTCAAGCCTTGCAGATACTGAAAACAACTGCACAGAGTCACTTATCTAAGCAAAGCTTTCAATCCGGTGACAAGTAGGCTCAGATTCACATAGCATAGTGACAAAAATCACAGAACAAATTCTGATGTCGCATGGAGATATGAAATCATGCAACGGTGCAACCGGTGACACCCGGGTGATTTCATCTCGAGGAATGAGATGCGCCCTATAAAGCTTACACAATACTTTTTCTCGGATCAGATCAGGAGCAAGCTTTCAGTCCAATCATTTGAGGGTACTGATCCAATACCACCAGATGGTGAAGAAATTTCTGACAAAAAAGCAAACTACTGAATGTTAAGAACTTCACTGTATTCTCCAGCTGAAGTGCAGGACAACCTATCTAAACAAAGCTTTCAATTCATCGACAATAATGTGAGAATTTAACTGTAGTCTCCACCTTAATTAATGGATTCCATATTCAACCACAGTGTGGCATAACTATTTTAAACACCATTAAATTATCACAAAAGACAATGAACAAGCTACTCGGTATCAGACTGGATGCATCTTAATTATGATGTTGACAAGAATTTGGCATCCAGACAACAGCCATGCTTGCGCCACTCCTCTAAATAGTATGGAAACGCAAAAAAAACAAGTCTAAAGAGAAGCCAAGGCAGATCATGATATGATTATGTTTGTTTTTCCTGCATTGAGATAACAACACAATATATTATGATATCATATGATTTGGAAGGGAATCCAGAACATTCAACAGAGGCTGTCATATGAGTGGAGGGCCGGCCATGTGATAGATGGCTAAAAAAGTCTTGCTTCAGGGGCCTCACATGGTCATGTTCATTAAACAATTAATTCCAAGAAGCTTCACAATAATACAAGAAATCCTGACACAGGTTTGAATGCCATAGCCTACCCTACAAGCTTCCAAAGATAACAAAATAAAAGAAGAATTTGGTAAAGCTTAACCAGGAAAGCTTCTCATTCCAAGAATTAGGATAGACCCAGTATTTACAATATTAGCTCAGAAATCAAGGATCAAGACTCCGCATACATATTTCTTTTTAAGACATAAAAAGCACATAAGAGTGCCTTCCCAAGCAAGCAAGACATTATATATACGTGCATGAAGGCAACCTCCAAATAATGTGCAACAAAACATGAACAGAACAACAGAATATAATTGAATTGAATAATAGCATTTTAGTTCAACTAGAGATTACATCAGACACAGAATCTTGTGCAACATTTCTTCTCTACAATTAGATCCACCAGAACAACCATGGTTATCCAGTCCCTTTTTCGGCACTTGATTACACATCCCATTTGTTTTCTTCTCCCAAAAACAAAAGATTTAGTCAAATCCATAACAGATGAAACCCTAAGAGAGTCTAATCTTGACTCAACACCATATCACCAAGACAAACAGCATTATGACAAAGAAATGAGAAATTTAACCCCAAAAAGAAGAAGATAGGAGGAGCTACACAAGTTTCATGGCCATGAAACATAAAGACTTGGGTTTAGAAATTAAGAACCAAAGGGGAAAAAGAGTAAAGAAAATTGAAATAGACAAGAAGTTCACCTGGGCAGAATTGAAATAACCCAACGATGAGGTCCCTTCAATATTTTTGGGCTTTTTTAAACAACTTAAAGTAATAATAAACTTGTTTCAAAATAAAATAAATCTCTAAAAATTAAACCTTCAGCTTCTTTCACCTAGTTCACCTTTTCAATAAACCAAAAAATATTATTTACTTAGGTCATCAGCCACTACCAAATACCAGCAGTTCAGCAAAAAATTGACACTTGCTAGGGTACCATTTGATCAAGCTGCATCTGCTCAAAGGCACCAACGACTGCAGCTTCATCAAGGCTGTCAGGCTGACTATCTGAATTGGAACCCTCAACTCCATTAGCAGGCTGCAATCTAGAAGGACCAGGCAGCAACACAGACACAGTGCCTATTTTCTCAGGTGGGGATTCTCTCACCAAAGAGTGGACCCATGATAGATCAGGTTCCTCACCGTTATCCTGCAGCTCAAAGAACGGCGATTGCTTGTGAAGACCAAGCTCATCGCCATTCACTCCCCAGTCAAATGTCCCAGAGGGTGACGACACCCATTTTGACCATGATGCATTAACAGGAGAACTTACAACCAAGGATGTTCCAGAACCAAGATCACGAGAGCTCATGCTCCGTGGTGTCTGCAGCTGTTTCTCCCAGTGAGCATACAAACTCAAATGAGAATTCAAGGGAGAGATGGGTTCCATGCTTCTAGGGGACATCCAGCCAGGCGAAGAAACACCAAGTGAGGCCTGCAACAGAGCTGAGCGACCAGAGAGCTGGTGGCCTTCGGTGGCTTTGGGCGAGAACACTGTGTTAATCGGCGAGAGCAGGCTCTGCTGCTGCTGAAACTGACCGAGAATAGCAGCCTTGTGAGATGGAGATAAAAAGGGCCCTTCATCAGATTTATATTTTGGAGACGAGGCAAATTCAGCTGAGAAGAGGTCATCAAGGTTTGACGGAGCAAGGGTCTTCGACCGTGCCATCCGACTCCCCAGAGAAGAGCTCAGACGAGTGTAGCATAGATCATCTATCAGCTGCTGAGCATCGCATTCATGCATCACAGAAAAATCATCCGAAGGCATGTCTCTTGCGCTGAGAAACGAGCGCAGCCTGCTCGCCTGGAGATTGCTCCCGGGAAGATGCAACACAGGCACGTTGGGCTGAGCCCATGCCAATGAAGAGTGGCCGACACCATTGGCAGACGGGGACACGGGTGGCGTGAAGGAAGGCATTGCGGTGGAGACCGAAGATGGCGACCCAGGCATGAGGCCCATGGCAGCAACCGTCTCCATCGCAGCGGAGCACGACGACAGAGGAGATGGCACAGCAGAGCCGGTGGACACGTAGAGAGGCCGGAGCTCTTCGCGAGTATGGGCGAAGAAACAGACACGGCGAGAGCAGTTAGTGCCGTCCTTGCAGAGCCTCGTGCGGTACTGCGCTGGGTGAAGCCAACACTCAAACACCCCATGCGCATACTCACACATGTCGCCCCTCGTGCACGGACCCTTCCGGAAGTCAGGGCACGGGACGCAGCTGTAGTGATACTTCCTTGGGTCACGCCGGCGAGCGTTCTCGCCGGGATGGACGAAGGGGCACTCGGTCCAGTCATGGGAGTACGCCCTCGAACATGGCCGCACCTTGAACGAGTACATCCGGAACTCATCAGTCGCGTAGATGCTGTTCTTGATGTCCGGAAGCGATGGATCCACAGGGTACTCTTTCTTCTCCGGCAAAGCAGGTGGCTGGATTTCTTGGGCCTTTGCAGTCACAGGAGAGGAAGCCGAACGGGAGAATGGGGATCCGTTCGCATCAGGATAGGAAGACAGGGGCGGCGAATCCGAGCTCGACGGTCGCGTTGTCACGCGAAGAGCACGATGCTGGTGATCTTCAACTGTACCATTAGAGCTCCTCCCCAGGAGTTGTTCCATCGCAGTCCTCACATCAGGCAACTTCGGAGGCACGACGACTACGTCGGCAGGCCGGTGGCCGTTGGCGTCGACAGAGTTGGGGTTGGCACCGGCAGAAAGCACCAACTTCACGGCGTCGGCAGCGCTCGGAGATCCGCCTGAGGCAGCGCAGTGCAAGGCCGTGGTGCCGTCGTGCGCAGCCGCACGGTTGATGTCGACTGAAGAAGTCAGAGAGAGGAGTAGCCCGAGGACGTCGAGGCTGCCATAGGTGGCGGCGACCATAAGCGGGGTGCGGCGCTCGAGGACCATCCGGTTGGAGCCCTTCTCGCGCCCGTACCAAAGGCCGAACTCGTCGATGGCGGACGGGTCGCGGTCGAGCGATCGCCTGAAGGCGTCGACATCGTTATTCGCCGCGAGCTCGAGGAGGCTCGAGAACGAGTCGTCGGGCTCGACGGCAAGGTGGTTCATCGCTATCGGCGGCGGAGCCACCACCGATACAGTTAGGCTTATTGGGCTTCTCTTCTCGCGAGGTTGGTAACGACTAAGGCCTTATGCGCTCGGGGCCGCCACACATGCTTCGGTTCGCCGGAGATCGGCCTGCGAGAGATTTATAGAACAAGATTCAATCTTTTCTCTTGCTGCAAACAAGATTAAGCGGATTAAGTATGGAAAACGCCGAAAAATCAGAAGAAATCAGTAAAATATTCGTAAGATTCCTATCGACAAACACACAAAATACACCGAGATGGATAAATGACTATCAATAAAGATCCAAAAAACCGAAGAGCCCACCAGTTCCTTCAGCTGATGTAGAGCGAGCAGCAAAGAATGGATCGAGTTCACCACCAAACGGCCAAGGATCAGTCCAAACCCCCACCGAATCTTCACCTGTCGGATGAGCAGAGCCAGGAGGCGGCGAAGGGCACCTCGAAGTCCGGGCGACCCCGCAACCAGACCTCCATCGACCGAGATCGGACTCGCAGAGGGAAGGGAGAGAAAGGTCAGAGGTAGCTTGGAAATCAGGACGATATGAAACGCTCGTGGAATGAAATAAAAGCCAAATTCGGGGAACGAGAATTTAACTGAACTCCTCTCCCCGTCTCTTTTATCTTCTACCGCGGTTGTAATAGAACGCGCTCGCAACAAAATCTATTAAAGCACACCCGTCGTAGAGACCAAAAATGATCATCGTCATTCGTAGACACTGAAGGACCCCACTATCTCTGGTTGGAGCCCACCTCAGTTTGCCAATTAGAAGCCATCTTATTCTGTTCGGTGCGTTAACCGACACACAGGAGCTACGATCTACTGATGGAACTTGAACTCGTGGCCTCGGGGACGTCGCTGTATGGGGACTCTGGGCTGTTCCGGACTCGAGGCAGCAGTCAAATCGGGCTCATAGCGCGGTCGGTTCCGGTGGGAAAAGTCCAACAAAACTTGACCGAGCCTCTCTCCAATGGGAAGTCTCGCCGCCCGCGTTGACTCTCAGTGGAAGCGCGCCACCTCATGCTTCCAACTCCCCATGACCACTGAATCACCCATGATGCACCTCCGCGGTGACGCGACGCGTCCCTCCGCTCCTCGGCCCGACATCACCCGGGATCTTTCTCATGGTTGATTTCCGGATTTTTTTTACGCTTATTATTCACCACTGAACCACAACTTTTTAAAAAAAATTTCGAGATTTTTAAAAATTTAGTATTCACTAATTTTTTATTATTGACAATCACTTTATATTGATAATTTTTAAAAATAATAAAATATTATTATATTAATTATAACCTAATATTATTGATTTTATCTTTTTTTCCTCAAGCTCTTAATTAATCTTATTGCTAACGTCGCTTTCTGCTGATATCATCGCCATCAATATCACTTGACGTCGTTCGATCATACTTGTCTCCCCTTTATGTTATTCTCTGAGAAAAAAAAATAAGAAAAGAAAAAAGGAATATTTCTAAAAATTTACAGGAAAAATCTCAAAAATTATTATTATTATTTTACTATAAAGGCATTTCTTACACGCTCAGCTATCTTTAGGCTATTAAAAAATACACCAGTAGTGTATTTTTATATTTTTCATCCGGTGGAAAAAAATTTGCATTGTCTTCAATGATGAGTCAAGAATCAGGATAATTCCGCTGAATGACATCCCGGACTTCACCCACGCACGACTTACCCAACGAGAAAGATATTGGCCATTGCGCGTAAGCTTTGTCCGTCGGCATTGCACGTTCTTTTATTCTTTTATGAGATAGGCTGGTCTCTAAAGCATGAGCAATGAGCTTCGCAACCGTCCGCGAGCAGCCATGTATTCAGTAAGCATCATTCAGCTACGCAACTAATCGATGAGGATGTGGCGGGTCCCAGGGTCCCTGGTGAGTCCAGTCAGTATATTCTAATCATTGGATGAGTAAGTATGTTGAGCATTTTCAATGATTGCTCTTAAATGATTACATGGAGTGGCCAGTTCATCAATTTATTTATATTTAGTCCATCATGTGTACTTCAGATGAGCCTGAATAATTTAAAATATTTATTTTATTAGATATCTAAATAAATATTCTCTCGTGTAATAAAAAATATTTAAAAAACTTTTATATGAAATATTGTTTTAGGTAATAATGAAAGTTGAGATTGTTGTACAAATTAAATCTGAATCAAATAACATTATAAAATTGTTTGGATAGACATGACAAAGGATATCTAGTAGGTTGTTTATTTATGAAAATCAAAACATCTACTTAAAAATCAGAATATTAAGTTATTTATGAGATATTTGTAACTATGATTTCTTTGCTTAAGTCTTTAATGAGTGTTATATTGATTTTTGGTCTTCAAAATAGTGAAGAATTAATACCTTGGGAAACACCCCTTAGAGAAGTATTCCAAACCAACCATCTCATAAAATCTCATATGCATAGAGCAAATCAAATATAAGTATAATTTTTCTGACAAAGATAATTGAGGGCATTCCTAAAATCAATATCCGAACTTTAACTCTCAGGAGTGTAATAATAATTTCATTTCCACGATTGTCTTAACCAGTCAACTTAAATAAATAGAAGTTTGCATTGTCATAAGAGGTTTCAGGGATTCTTAACAAGCAAATAATTTTTTTTGAAACTTAAGATATATATATATATATATATATTTGGCATGTTATGGGGAAAAGAATGAGAGGGAACTAAAGACTATGGTTGCGTCAACATTTAGAATTTTATGTTTTCATATGCTTATAAAAGCTTTCTCATTTTTTTGGTTGTGTGAGGATTCTAATACAAGTTTCAGCCAAAAGGCTACATGGTATTGCATTTCTTACCTAAATGCATCATTATCTTTTTCTAATTAATTATCATCATGATTAATCATACACATTATTGAAATTTGAAAAAAAAAAAATTCCTATTGGGGATTTTTTGTCCCACGTTATTATCTTTAGTCCCTCCTCTTTAATTTCGTACGAGTGGGTATTCATATAACAGAGGATGAAAAAAATAACACTAAAAACACAAATCTATTCCATACTCTTGAATAGTGAACAATCTAAATAATTCACTATATGTAAATAATAAAAAATATAAAAAATCTTTCTTTAATTGACCTAATATAAATCTATTCCATACTCTTGTGTAATGAACAATCTAAATAATTCACTATATGTAAATAATAAAAAATATAAAAAATCCTTCTTGAATTGACCCAATATAAATCTATTCCATACTCTTGTGTAGTGAACAATCTAAATAATTCACTATATGTAAATAAGAAAAAATATAAAAAATCTTTCTTGAATTGACCCAATATAAATCTATTCCATACTCTTGTGTAGTGAACAATCTAAATAATTCACTATATGTAAATAATAAAATATATAAAAAATATTTCTTTAATTGACACAATATAAATCTATTCCATACTCTTGTGTAGTGAACAATCTAAATAATTCACTATATTTAAATAATAAAATATATAAAAAATCCTTCTTGAATTGACCCAATATAAATCTATTCCATACTCTTGTGTAGTGAACAATCTAAATAATTCACTATATTTAAATAATAAAATATATAAAAAATCCTTCTTGAATTGACCCAATATAAATCTATTCCATACTCTTGTATAGTGAACAATCTAAATAATTCACTATATGCAAATAATAAAAAATATAAAAAATATTTCTTTAATTGACTCAATATAATCTCAAGTTCTTAATTTTGAAGATATCTCTTAAATTTTTTTTGAAGTAATTAGTTTCTATTAAGAATCCATATACTCGTCCTAATAATTCACAACATCATTTTGATATTATTCACTTAAGTTTTACTATTTTATTACAAATAACAAAATTATTCATTAGTATCAATTTATATTGTATATTGATGTATAAAAAAAATAAAAAATGACCCAAGATTTAGTTTTAGGATTTTTTTCCTCCTAATTTCTTCACACATAAGTTATATTTCGATGAGAATAAAGTGCATCTAAGTTTTAAATAATAATTTTTTTAGGTTAAGTCATAAATGAATAGAATAACCTTTATCACTCTCGGTCTTCCAAAATATATATCAATATACCCCTTAACTATATGAAATAATAATTAAAACATCGAAAGAAGCTAAATATCTTCAATTAAAGGGAAATTTTAAAACTCAAGCTTTAATCTTTTTTTTTTATTCAAGTTAAGAGATCGATTTCTACTAATAATCGATTATGAAGATTAAACAAGTGGGAATGTACGAAAAAGTGAGAATAGGATTGAGTGAGAGAGTGAAAGAGCAGCAGAGGAGAGAAGAAAGATTTAAAGGGTCAAAATAGGAACCAATGATCATTTAAGAAAGATTTAAACGTCTAAATAAGAGCCCAATAGTCAAATTGACTGTTGAAAGTTGATTTGATTTAAATGTTGGTTGGTTAGGTTGGCTTTTACTACTACCAACTAATATCAATCGGAACGATCAAATTATAATTATACTGGGTGATACAATCAACAAGTAGAGTAATATGTATCATATGTTTCATACCATATAAAAATGCTCTTATTAATATGTAGCTAATTTATATCAATGGAAAGGACATAAGTAAGAACTTCAATTTATAGTCAATGTATACAAACTAAAGAATAAAATATCAATCGAAAAAATTAATGTTCAGATACCAAATTCAAAATTAGTTAAAGTTACGTATGCATAACGTATAAATTGTTCAAAATTAGTTAAAGTTACATCAAGGTTAGGAAAGCTTTCATAGAGATGGAATTGTGGAGGGCCAAAATAGTAAAGCCCTATATATCAAATATGGTAGTAACATCGAACCTTCAATTGATGCAACACTTATCCTCTCCAAACCTCCTTACATTAATGGAAGTCTCGTGAATCAAGTAGGCTATTATTTTCTTCGTTGACCTTATAACTTGAATGAACCATAAGCTCCTTTGGCAACAGCAAAAGCAAATCTTGATTTGCCTGATCTGTGGGAGATCCCGATTCCGAGTGCTTTTGCAGATTGAATGGATTGTCTGCAGCCACGGAGGACTTGGCTACTTACAAGTCAACAGGCAATTAATAGCCTCCTCGTGTTCTCAACAACCTCTCTCTTGCCTTGCTGCTCACAACACTTCCATGTCACAAGGCCAAGCAAGTCAAGCCAAGAGGATGACCAGCAAAGGCAAGTTTGCTCATTGCCTCGTGTTCTGTGTGGGGTCCCTTTCGAGGATGCTGTGCCAAACCCCCCCTCCCCCCCCCCTCCCCCCCAAATAGAAATTATACATGTTTTCATTTATGAACAGTTGCGCGTGGTTTTGATAATAGATAAAATGAAAAATAATCATATAATATAATATAAACATATTGTAAGTGGCGTACCTCATCTTTTTAGTTAAATGAGATGTTTTTCTTTAAAAAAAAACTAAATAGTGGAAAAAAATTGTTCGCTACCGATTTTAAAGAATCGAGACATTACAACTTATTATTCTTGTGATTTTTCTTTCAATAATAATTGATACATATTTTTATTTATAGATATAATTTTAATAGTGGATAAAATAGAAAAAAAATCGTCAAACATAGTATAAGCATATTCTAAAAAAAATAAAACTAATATTTTTTCTCTTTTTTTATTTTTTCGACAGAGAACCAATATTAGTGGTGTGAATAATTAGATATAATCAAGATGAGGGAGCCCTAATAAATGTGGCTGTTAGAAGATAGAAAAAAATTACTATTATTTATAAGAATATCTATCTAGAATGATCCAAAGACTCAATTTAGCTGATAATATGAGTTTCTATATAGTTAAAAAAAAATCAATATAGTCAACCTTAAATAATTGGGACATATAGTTTTGCTATTGTTGTTGCTGATGTGGGATGAGTTGGAAAGTGACCGAAAATGATTTTTGTAGAATATATAAATAAATGTTTGAAATCTCTCCGTCTAATTAAATAATGAAGGAAATGCATATACACAACTCTAAATAATTGAGACATTACATTTTATTGTTGTTGTATCAAACCTGAGGTTCTTCTAGCCTTGACAACATATATGTTTAGTGACAGAAAACAAACCGAGTGCAATGAAGCAAGATGCACAATTTGTAGATGCAAATGGAAATGGATGCAACCGTGTTTAGAGAGACTGCAAAAGTAGATGATGATGACTTGTGGAACTTTATGTCAAATGTGAGGAACTCAAGATTAGTCACAGAGCCAGTGGAACTTAAATGTCAAATCTCCACTGATTTGTTGGATTCTTGATCACCAATATTGTTAATCAAGAAACAAACCAGGACACTTGATATATTAGAGATAAGATGGCAGGAGTCACAGCAAATGCATGAAAGGTTCAGATATCATTCCACAATAATTGTTGCATCCACCTTACTGCATCAGTATCCTAAAACCAGTCATATATTTACAGCCATATACCCATATTACATGACCCTACTTAAAACATATCTAAACACAAAGTTTGCAATCCCCTATGCCATCTCAAAGAAAATAGAACCAAAGATGTGGCAGAAAACTCAAGTCCTAAGTCGAAAGGGGAATGAGAAAGAATAATGTGAAACCAACAAAAACAGGATTTCCGATTTCTTTCACACATACATATATATGCTTGTTTAGTTTTTATCTACACCTACCCAACTTACAGCTGCAACGATCCATCCTTCAGCAATTTTGAGCTGAGGCTACTGAACCGCTCCCTCGAGTACTGCCGTGATGCCTTCCTCCAGTCCGTGCCTGCCTTCATCATTGCTGCGAATTCCTCATAACTTATCCTCCCATCCTGTGACAAAAAGCCCCCGCAACAGAAAGATATTAGATTATTGCTCATAACAATTTTTATTGTTTTAAGTTCATAAAGAAGTTGCTGAGATCCATAAAGGAGCAGAAATAATATATGGTAGCTTAGTTTCCTTATACATTATTTTCATTTTCCAATTGTCTATTTAACAAAAAGAAGAATTCTTGCACTGCATATGAGAGTTAGGAAGCAAAAAGGAAGCACATGTAAAGAAAAGGTTGTAGGGGTGTTAGCGAAGGCAATATGGTTACTGACCTTGTCTGTGTCTACATCATGAATGATAGCATTAATGACTTCTTCATGATTTGTACCTAAGTCATCGACCAAGGAGTCCCTGAGCTCTTCAATTTCTATGTATCCACTCTTGTTCCGATCAAAGTATGAAAAGGCCTTGTGCAGGTGTTCATCATTTCCGATCTTTCGTAAGTGAATTGAAACAGCAACAAATTCTCCATAGTCCAGGGTGCCAGTTCCGTCAACATCAGCCTGTATCAGCAACAATATATAATTAGTCTAGCAGTTTTTGAAACAATATTTTCATTGTAAACACGTGGGGATAAATAATGACACTTTTTTAACAATTTGTGCAGCCATATCTCTCCCTTTTACTTTTTCGGAAGTTCTATTATTGTGGATCATAAATTGCAAGAATAGTAATCAAGGCTTGTGTCTTTGCTTTCAAGCATACATGCAGGGTTTTGACAAGACCACAAGTCCGATACAGCCTCTCCAAAAACAACTAAGACACTCGGTGATGTACTCACTGCTTCCATTAATATCTGTACATCTGCGTCAGGAATCTGGTGACCAAGCTTATGCAAACCAAATTTCAGCTCCTCAAAAGTTATTTTTCCATTTTTGTTTATATCCATCTTCTCAAACATATCCTTAATGTCTGCAACTTCCTCGACAGATAAATATTCGGCCACCACCTGGAATGATTAGTCTGCATGTGTCAGTGGCTGAATTCTGTTTGAACAAGAACATTGATGAAGTAACATAGCCAGAAGTCAGGTATCAAGAAAATTCTTAGTCATGCATAGTATTGGGAATCAAATGCGAATGTTCTTTGTGTGTTAACTGGACATGAAATGAATACATCAATGAATTTTCTTAGCTCTTACCCTTAGTGCTTTCTTTTTAAATTTGTTCATCACAGAGAACTGCTGGAGTCTTGCACGGACGGTTTCACCTAGATTTACGTTAGGAGCCTTTGTGGCATTCTGCAGCCATGAATGATCTGCAATGTTGAGGTATATCTTAAAGATGCAGTACATGCTATGAACACTAGATCAACTAAAGAAAGTAGACATACATAGAATGATGGTGCAAGCATTTTACTCGGTCAGTATGAGTTACAACTTGAGGGTTACTTTTGTAGAGCATACATGGCCGTGCAAAAACCCAACGGAAAGGTAGTATCTAGTAAATGTCCAACGGTGCTAAATGTTTGCAAAGAATGAATAGTAATGACTCCTTGACTTGTTGGGCACATTGAGCAAGTCAAGAATAGTTCACTGTCAGCTAGTGATTGTTGACAAATTACTAGGATAAACTTCAGTAAATATAATATCACAAAACTACAATAATGTAAACAGAATAAATGAGAAGGTAAGTGAAATGGATATGGAGTTAAAAATTACCAATCACTTGCTGAGCTGTAAACCTCTGCTTGGGATCTGGATCAAGCATATGCCTGACAAGATCTTTAGCACTATCAGAAACTTTTGGCCATGGTTCTCTTTTAAAATCTATGACAGAACGAAGAATTGCCTGTGCCACACCTTGTTCAGATTCTGCACTTGCATAAAAAGTTAGATCACTACCAGATGTTGAGAAGCAAAATAGATGTGAACACCTAAAAGCTCTCATAAAATTCCCTAATAGTTATCATCCTTCTATGGAAGAAAATTTACCTGCCCAAAATGGGGGTACACCACAAAGCAGGATGTAAAGAATCACGCCTGCACTCCAGACATCGACTTCTGGGCCATAATTTCTCTTTAAAACTTCTGGTGCCATGTAATAAGGACTGCCAACAATTTCAGTGAAGCAGTCACCTTGTAAAAGAAAAAAGAAGATAATCACAAATTGATATATAGACTAGGCTGATTGAATTTCCTTAAGGGATGATTGTAACTAGCAAGCGGAACAAAAACATTGAAATTCAGGATTCATGAGCATCTTTCTTTAAGTTTTAATGCTTGAAGGTAAAATGTAAGCAAAAGACAACACAAAATAGGTACCCTTCCAGCAATTTACCAGGTCTGAAGAACACAGACAACCCGAAATCAATGGCCTTCAATGGGGCGTTTTCCTTTTTGTTCCCAAACAAGAAGTTCTCAGGTTTGAGATCCCGGTGCATGACACCATGTTTGTGACACACCTGACCATGACATAAAGCAAAGTAAACCTTTACTCAGTAACTTCTTAACTAATGTTAAAATTACCAGTGTTATCTATAGTATGAACACTCTAGAAGAATATGGGCAGAAAATTATAATCCTGAACCAGAAAGAAATACTGAAATTGCAACACAAAATCATACAGAGATCAAGCTACCAGTGGTTCAAAATATTTACTCATTCATGGAAGGGCTCCATCTAGATAAAATGGAAGGAAAGACCACATTTAAATTGAGGTGGATGAATGCTACACTGATTATCAATATTCTTTCATGGCAAGCTGATCCTCCATGGAAATTGTTAAACCTTGTTAGAGATGTTAGTCCTTGTCGTAGCCTTTTACTAGAGTGAACATCTTTCTTGGGACCTCTTACTAGAGTTTAGACTCCATCATATCTACCGAGAGGGTAACAAGTGCACCAATTGGTTGGCCAAACTTGCAAGGTAATCTAGATCTTCTCATTTTAGCCAGACTTTAGTTTCCCTTTTGTGTGCTGATTCTATAAGCACCGATTTTTAGGATGATAATATAATTTTTCTTTTTTCATTGTTGTGAAAGAAGAATAAGAAATTTAGATATATGAGAAGAAGATAAAATTTCAAAAAACTGAAAATTTGTAGCCATCTACCAACAACTAATTGGAACACATTCAGAATTAATATGACCTCTGTAAGCATTGGAAGAATATACAAGGAATTAGTGCCTTCAGCTTCTGCAAATGTGAAATAAATAGGGCGATTTCAGAAAGGTTAAATTTCAGTAATTCTACAAAACAACACACCACTTCATGAATCATTAGGTAGGAAGCATGGGTAGTTGCACAGAAGATTCAAGTAAAAGAGCACATCATAGCGCAAAATTTAAAGCAAATCTTAAGAAGGATGTAGAGATCAGACCTGAATGACTTCTATGATGGTGCGTGTGACGGCAGCCGCTGCCCGTTCGGTGTAATGCCCCCTAGCGACGATGCGGTCGAAGAGCTCCCCTCCTTCGCAGAGCTCCATCACAAGGTGGACGGCGCCGTCGTCTTCGTAGGTGTCCTTGAGCTTCACGATGTTGGGGTGAGCGGGCAAGTGCCTCATGATCTCCACCTCCCTGCGCACGTCCTCGATGTCCACTGCCGTGCGAAGCTTCTTCTTGGAGATGGACTTGCAGGCAAGGTGCTCCCCCGTGGCTTTGTCGGTGCAGAGATAGGTGACGCCGAACTCGCCGCGGCCGAGCACCTGCCCCAACTCGTACCGGCTGCCGATGTCGCGGCCGGTAGGTTTCCTGAGGACGACAAGGACGGGGGCCGGCCCGCGGTTGTAGTCGATCGAGAAGGGGTTCGGCCTCTTCTCCTTTTTCTTCCTTCTCGCCTTCTTCTTCCTCTCCGGATCGGCGGGCGCCGCACAGCAATTGCCCATCGGGATTCAGGATGTCCTGCGACCAAGATCCGATCTTTCCTTCAAGGACCTACCTAAAGAACCAGGTGCTTCTCAAAATTGCTGGATCCAACAGGGGCAACAGCAAGACGAGATCTTTCGGTCAAATCTCCACGAAAGAGGCCAAAGCACCAATGAAAGGACACTTCTTGCAGCTAAAAAGACAAGTTTTGGTCTTTTCTGGTGGAACCAAGAGAAGAGACACAGAACAGGAAGCTCGTCGAGGATAAATCTTGCGAGGTTAAAATCGTTGGGACAAGCATCAAAACGATAACCAGAACAAGAACAGACTGAAATTCGGGAAATCAGGATAAAAAAGGAAGGATTTTATGATCGGAGAGAGCCAACGATGCGACCTATGGGAGATGTCCAAAGGGGTTATCAATGTGAACAGGCCATGATAGTGGTTGGAGGGGAGAGTCAAAGCTTGAGGCACTTTTGATCTTTGGACGTCTCTCTCCTCTCTCCCCTTATTTCTCTCTCTTATTACAAAAGAGAGGGGGCGGGGAAAAAAAACTGGCGAATCGCACAGATCAACACAAATTACCTGTGTCCTATTTTCCTTGCTCCAATCCGTCTTCTGCTCCCAATTGCAGGGGACAAACAACATGTTATGACCAGTATGCCCCTATTAGGCAAACAGATTCCACCATCAAACAGAACTCTTCTTTCAAGATAATTTTGACCATTAGTTGAGAAGAGAACTCAACCAAAGGAAACAGGATATTGGATATATATATATATATATATATATATGTTGGAAAATATGATAAAGAAGAGGATGAAAACATCATGGAAACAAATAACAACCACAAAATCAAGAATACTATAGGAAATAAATATATTTAGGCTTGAAACGTATATAAACACTTTTCTAAAAATGATATTTGTACTCTCTTCTCAATGAGATTACTATGGGTTTAATGTAAATAGTTTCTAAATAGACTTCTAATGACAATCAAATTAATTATAAATCTAAATATATAATATTATAATATTCTATTAGAATTAATAACCCAAGAGATACAATATGATACAATATGGCTTACAATGTTTTCAATAACACTTACTGTGTATATTAAAAAATCACAGTAAATATTATTGAAAACCATTATACATAAGCCAAATAAAAATACTATAATGGTTAAAAATTGATAAAAATAGATAAAAAAATTTTAAGGGGATATTTTAGGTTTCCTGAATTAGGGAGATTATTTAAAAAAGAATAAAAGAGGAGACACATTTTGAGAAATAATATATATATATACACATACATATAAACATATATATATATATGTATATATGTATGTATATATGTACATATGTATGTATATATGTACATATGTATGTATATATGTATGTATATATGTACATATGTATGTATATATGTATGTATATATGTACATATGTATGTATATATGTATGTATATATGTACATATGTATGTATATATGTATGTATATATGTACATATGTATGTATATATGTACATATGTATGTATATATATACATATATATATGTATATATATACATA
>LVTN01002983.1:3103-26536 GCA_001649415.1 Musa itinerans
ATATATATTAAAACATATATAGGATTAATCATTAGATTTACATTTTGTTGTATTTTCATAAAATTTGCAATTGTCATTATCATTTTCAAAATTAGATAGAAAAAGAAAAGCATGATCCCCTATTATTTATTTTTATTACATTATGTAATTTATAAAAAAAATTTCTAAACTATTTAAAAAAAACTCATGAAAAGCATTATGTAATTTCAAAATAAATTAACGGAGTTTTGTTTGAGTTGTTTACCTCATTGTCATCATATGCAATACATCACATACATCATCATAATAAAAAGTATAAGTCTTAGATGCATCATTCCAAATCATAAATATTTCACATCATGATGGCATCAATTTGTCAAATTACATCATACCATGCATGATCATAACTTCTCCCCCTTTTATCATTGTAAACAAGAAAGAATAAGAGAATAACATAATTGTGTAAAATATTTCAATCATTTCAAGGCATAGAAGCCATAAATACAAAGAAATCATGTCATGAAAGATAAGACCACTTGAATACAAAAAGACATGATTCATATAATAAATCTGTTCTTTAAATAAAATACCAAGAAAAAAAATCATAGGAGTACAAAGAAGAAATCATGATTAAAAAAAATCTAGTAATAAATCCAAGAACTCACAGGAAAAATCATGATTCATTTAGAAAATCTCCTCTTAAGAAAATACCAAGTAGAATCGTAGGAGAATGATTAATGAAAAATCTTGATTCATAATAAATCTTAATTTGTAAATATCAAGGAATCAAGATCATGATTTGGATAAAAAAATTATTCAAATTCAAATCATCAAAATCACTTTCATAGTTCATAAGATTCAAAATAATATAAATAGATTTATCAATCTCTTATTCAAAACTTGATAAGATAGAGAAAAAAACTTTTGAGAAAAATATTTTCCTCTTTATAGTTGTTTCAATTCATGTGATTTATTTTATACGAGCATGCTTTTGTCATTTATACCAAACACAAATATGCATCATGGTTAAATTCGAAAAAGCAAATCTCATCATAGAAATCATTAAGATCAATAAACCATAAATTACTCAAAAATCATCATGCATAATTTCTAAATATAAACTTATTAAGAATTATCATTATGCATCATTACTTGGGGCATGATATCAAATCATGATTCAAGTTTTTTTTAAGGTACAACATGTACAATTTCACATTAAGCATGATATCAAATCACTTAACATTTTCATTATGACATTAATTATAGTTTCATAAAACATGAAGCATTTTTAATCACATTCGGAAATCATCAATTTAGATACACACACGCGCGCGCGCACACACACACACACGAGTATCCCAATCACCGTGTGACTCGAGACCGGACTACGACAGGGAGGACCAAAAATTCTGTTGCCCGTACGGCTACACGTCCAATATAGTACTAATCCTAACAGTAGAGTGTGTGCACAGGAGAAGATCTCGAGGAAATAACAAACACGAAGTTGGTGGATGCTGCACGAATCTTAACAAGGTCGACCGTGTGACGCTGGGTTCTGTGATCTCGACAGCATATTAATTATTGGGAGGGCAGTACGCGAGCTGGAACAGACACCGCAAATTTTGCGTGATGGATTGTCTCCGAGTTCATCCCACCGTCATGTATCTTATTATTATATGTACAGATTCCAAGAACAGTGCAAATGACTGATTAGGACAAGTACACATCCAAATGCAATTCATAAAACAAAAATAAAAAAAGAAATTGGGAAAGAGAGAGAGAGAGAGAAGAAGAAGAAGAAGATGATGATGATGATGACCACCATGGCTTGTCATCGAAACAGGGTGGGACAGCAGCAGGTGAGGGTGTTGGAAACAATAGTGATACTGTTCATCTACCCAGAGACAACACCATGTGCCCGCATCCCCCAATCACTGTAGCTTCTTCTCCTTGACTGACCAATATGAACCCCCGCCCCCTCCACCTCTCTCATCCCGTTCATCCCCCACGGCCACGTTGAACAGTAGTGGGTTGGCACCGAAGGCCTCTTTCTTTTGGTTTCTTTGGCTCCTCAGCTCTGGTCAAGTGCTACGCTCCACAAACGACAGCAACAGCAACCTTTTTCCCTCACAGTCTGCTGCTTGCCTTTCCATGCAAAAGAGAAGCCATTTTGCGGAACCCCCACCACCACTGCTGCTCTCTGACCGGTCCTTCCCGTCACCTGGTTGAGGTGAAGAAAATATCTCTTCTTTCGATCCAAGATATTTCCTTTTCTACAGTTTTTCTTGGGAGGGAGGATCTCTGTGAAGAAACTTTGGTGCCCGATCCTGCTCTGTAGAGTGCTTCGCTAAAGCCTTTTGTTGATTTTGTTGTCCTTGCCATCACCAGATGGGAGTGAAGTAAAGATCTGGTCTTTGGATCCAAGATGTCTCCTTTCTGCAGTTTACTTGGGTTTCCTTTCCTTTAGTCATCGCAAGGAAAGATTTCTGTGAAGAAACCTGAGTTCTTCTGTGTTCTCCACATTGTAAGGGCTGGATGTCTGTCTCTGTCAAGACAATGCCGATGGCCAATTCTGAAGATCTGAGCATTTCAACATCAATGCTATCTGTTTATTGATCTCCTCAAGGCAGTCAAGGTTCTTGATACAAGGAGCTGCGATCCGAAGAATGAGGTTCTGTGGCCTGCTCCTCGTATTGCTAGGATCCCTTTGTGCAGCATCTGCGCAAGCTGCGGCGAAACCCATTCTGATCGACTGTGGTTGTAATTCTACCATCACTGTGAACGGTAGACAGTGGATTGGGGATTCCATTCCTGGCGAAAATTTCACGTTAAGCTCTTCTGGAATCACTGCTTCGGCTGCCGCGGCGGTCAGCGGAGAACCGGTCTATGGAGCTCTGTACAGGACTGCTCGGATCTTTAACACCTCGTCGAGCTACAACTTCACGGTGCTCCCAGGGAACCACTGCATCAGGTTCCACTTCTGCCCCTTCTCCTTCGATGGTTTCAACGTCAACGACTCCTCGTTCGATGTGACGGCCAACGACCTAAAGCTGGTTTCCAAGTTCAATGTCCCTGGAGAGATTTACTGGAAGAACACGAGGAGCAAGTCGAACATCACTTCTCTGGTGAAAGAGTACTTGCTTAGTGTTAGTCTGAACCAGCTCAAGATCGAGTTCGTCCCCGAATCTGGGTCGTTTGCGTTCATCAGTGCTGTCGAGGTTATCCCGATCCTCGACAGGTTGTTCGCTGAGACTGCGAATAGAGTGGGCAGCAATGGCTTAAAGGTCCCTTTGAGTCTGAGCGATCGCGGGATGGAGACCATGTACAGGTTGAATGTGGGAGGCCCTGAGATCAGTTCCGGCGAAGACCATGATCTGTGGAGGAAGTGGGACTCCGACGAAAGATTCATGTTCTCTGTCAACGCTGCATACAGCATCAGCAACACTTCGAACGTGAGCTACGCGTCGATCAACGACTCCTCCATCGCTCCCATACTGGTCTACGAGACGGCGAGAACGATGACGGACAGCCAAGTCGTGGAGAAGAGATTCAACGTGTCGTGGAAGTTCGACGTGGATCCCAACTTCGATTACCTGATCAGGCTGCACTTCTGTGAGCTCGTCTATGACAAGCCAAACCAGAGAATCTTCAGAGTCTACATAAACAACAAGACCGCAGCTGAGAACTACGATGTCTTCAAGCAAGCAGGGGGGAAGAACAAAGCCTACCACGAGGACTACGTCGATGCCATCTCACAGAAGGTGGACACGCTCTGGCTTCAGCTGGGACCGGACTCGCTCACGAGTGCTTCGGGTACTGATGCTCTCCTCAGTGGCGTGGAGATCTTCAAGCTCAGCCGGAGTGCGAATCTAGCTCATGCTCCTGAGAGAATCAACACCGTCCAGGAAGGCTTGCTGGATCAAAAGCCAAAGAACAAGATTCTGTGGACGGCCATCGGTGCCGGTGCCGGTATGACGATTACCGTATTGCTGTTGTTTGCTGCCTTCGTGCGTTACCGCACTCGCAGGAAGAAGCCACCTCCGGCAACCTAACAAACTTAATAAACACATCGGCCAATAAAGGCTGAGCCGTGGAAGATTAGTCTAAGCTTCCGACTGCAATGCTACTTTGTCAACCGTAGACCATACGAGCAAGGGGGGCACATTTATTGAGCTCACGGTAGTAGACTTGACTTCCATGTCTTCCTTTGTAAGATGATTACAAAGTCAGTGATATCCAGCCAAAGGTAGCCCATTCTGTGAGACTTCTTCTTCTTTTGCCACTGCATCATCAACCCGAAGACCAAAGTTAGAGAACGGGAAGCAGCTCCATACTCATCTATGAATACTTCCACCATCTCTTGCTCCTTCATCACCATCAGTCTTGGACATACTCGCCATCTTAACCTCCGTACGTCTCTTCCTTTGCATTAATCTCCTGTAGTCATACCATGGCAGCGCAGACCATCGAGAACTATAAGGTGGGAGCCGAGGTCTATCATGGAGATCACGCCCTCTGCAGCAAGAAATCCGTGCAGCTGCTCCAAGAGCTGGGCCTTCCTAAGGGATTGCTGCCGCTGGAGGGCATCGAGGAGTTCGGCTATAACCGTGCAGCTGGATTCTTGTGGCTGCTCCAGAAGAAGAAGAAAGAACACACGTTCAAGAAAATCAAGCAGCACGTTTCGTATGCCACCGAGGTGACGGCCTTTGTGGAGGAGCGCAAGATGAAGAAGATAACCGGCGTTAAGACCAAAGAGCTTTTCCTCTGGCTCTCTGTCGTCGAAGTGTTCATCGATGACCCCTCCTCCGGGAAGGTGACCTTCAAGACGGGCACTGGTCTGTCTGACAGCTTCCCGGGATCTGCGTTCGAGCTGGAGGAGTAGAAGAAGAATAGATATTTTAGCAAAACTATATATATTTCTCAGTTATCTTCCTTTTATGTGTACACTACTAAATATTCATGTCCTGTAACGTTGTTTTGTGAACGCAGTTGATGTTTATGTTACTAGTGTTTACCCCTAGTGTTCACATCAATAATGGAATCATAAGTTATATATTTTTTTATCTTAAAACACTGTTAGTCTTGCACAAACTACTCTACCTCCTGTTACACAGTCTATAGTTGATTTTTGAAATTTATGATTGGAAAAGAATCAAAAATGGAAGAAAAGAAATCCATACGGTGGATCTTAAATAATAAAGTTTTAATTATACGGTCTTGCTCATAATCAGGAATCAGATTATTAGTTAAAAAATAAAACTAAACTTGACTTTTTACAAATCTCAATGATAATAAAATATCTTTTTACTAATCTCAATGACAACAAAATATCTATGTAGTCATTTTCAAATAATTGAGACTTATACCTCTGTTATTATTGTTGTTTATGTGCTAAAATACAAGAATAAGTCAATTGACCTGATTGATTTTTAGATAACTTACAACAATCGAGTTACATAAATTGATTTTGTAATATAACAAAAAAATATTTAAATACCCTTAGCTTATCTTTTTTATTATTTGCTTATGAGGGTATTTACATCAATCACCAAATTGGGGCTAACGCAAGAAATAGGTTAAAAGCACCAATCTAGCTTATTACAATTATCACCTATGTTTATGTTTATAATATTGGTTGATATTATCATTTTTATCTATTTTTATATAATTTTTAAATTAATTTTAATATTTTTTAAATTTATATTTAATACAATTTTAAAATTTTTAATATATTTAACAAAATTTTAATTAAACATATGGTTTGACCAATTGACCTATGAGTTGGACAAGTGACCAAAGGCTTTTGATTGGGTCGTTTAGTCCCACAAACTAAACTAACAAAATTTTAAATAGATCAATAAATATCTAAGAATTATATTATTAAAAATTTGAGCTTAAATATTTTAAATTAAAAATTTAAGTTTAATGATATTAATGAAAAATCTAATTCTAATGGACAACAAAGAATCCCAAATCACTTAAGCATCAGCAAAGGTCTTCCTAATGAGTGCATGTTTTTCTCTCTTTCTTTTGGTGTGACGGTATAAAGTTATTTCATGTTCGACATGCTTTCAGGTTGAACTAATGCAGCCAATTGTTTCTGAAATTTGAGACTCAACACCTTGTGACATATTTCACCGAAACTGAACTATCGTCAACCTTGGGTCTGCTTAATCTTATTTGTGATTGTCCTTCGTTTTCCTTCCGATAAAATGTTCATTTCAGATCTTTGCATACAAAGATATCAAAAGGCGAATTTAATATAGAAAAATGAAACAATTCAAATATGAATATTTATTAATACTAAAAATTTTATATTCTAATTTATGATAAAATATGTAAAAGAAAGATTTTAGATTATGAAAATGACTAATATGTGGTTTCAACTCAAATTTATAATGCACATACGATTTATATGCAACCCATAAAAAAACAAAGCATCTGGATTTTAGATTTCATCAATTCCAAAACGTTTTACATTTTTTTCATTTTTTATTATATTGTGATTTGTTTTCTTTTTCGTTTTTGGTTGCTGAACTGGTCCGTAACATCTGAAGCGAGTCTCAGCTTCTAACGAGAATGCTACATAGATCGTCTCCAACACACATTGAAAGAGTACAGAAGACTTCACTTCCATGTTCTTCAATAACCGGGTCGGTGTTACATCGTTACAGCTGCCCGTAAATGATGATCGCAAAGTCAGCAGAAGGAAACTCATCAAGTGAGACCGCTTTTGCCACTGAGAGAACGGCAAGCATCTCCATGTCTATAAGTACTTCCATTTATTCCTTTTGTCAGTCATCACCACCAGCCTTTGGCCTACTGACCATCTGCTGCATCTCTTCTATTCCACTTGCTTTGTTTTAGTCTCATATAGCTATCATGGCAGCACAGACTATCGAGAACTGCGGGGTGGGAGCGGATGTCCACCTGCTTCATGCAGAACTTCAGGGAAAGAAAGAGAAGATAACAGAAGAAATAAAAAGTATTTTTAATTTATAATACTTTAAATTTATTTTAAAATATATATTTATAATAAAAAAGATAAATTATTATTTTTTAATAAAATATAAATCATCCATAGCTCAACAAACCTCATTCTCATCCATGCACCAAAAAAATCAACCACTCATTCAGTTATCTTAATCTAAATCTTTATTTTTTGTTATATCTAATCCTAATTATTTGAATTAGTCTTATCATACCCTCTTTATTTTTTGTTGTATCTAATTCTATTTATTTGAATTAATTTTATCATACCCTCTTAATTTAAAATAGTTATAACTAAAAGTTATCTTCAAAAAAAATAAAAATTTTCTCTTGCTAAGGGTTTTGCAAAAATGTTCATTTGAATTTCTTCTTTTAACAACTAGTTTACGAATGAAGTGATGTTAAACTTTGATTTGTTTAGTGCATCTTTGGATGATAGGATTCTTCATCAGTGTAATAGTAAACTTGTTGTTGTAGTAGTTTTAGTTGGTTCATGCTTTTTTCCTTGTAGAGTTATTAGAATTTTTCAAAGTCAAATTGTTTATATTTGTAGTTGTAACATACTCCACCTCTAAGCTTGAGACAGTAATATATTTTTACTTGTTTGTTGTCTATCAAATCACTCATAAGCTAAGGCTAAACACAAATCTTAAAGTACTTTTTTAATCATCTACACAATCAACCCATTCACTATCAGTATATAAATATAACTTAAAATCTTTTACTTACTCTTTCTTGATATCATAATTATGAGTTCCCTTGATGTATTTCGTTAGGAACAAGTCGGCACTAAGAGGGGGGAGAGGAGGGGTGAATTAGTGCAACGATGAAAACGTTGGTTTGAAAATTCTTCATTCGATAAAAATCGATTTTGAAAATATGCTTGACTTGAAACCGTGTTTGTCCATAAGCGTAGTGAAGGCAAAGTAAGGAGGAAGTTTGCTATGAAAGTAAATTGCTCAAAATAAATGCAAACCCGATTTTATAGTGGTTAGGTCGTCGTGACCTACATCCACTCTCGATTCCTCCTCCATTAAGGCCACCGACATCCAATATCGGTCTTCCTTCAATGGGTGAAGACCAACTACCCTTTTACACCCCTCTTCTCTTTTTCACAAGTTTAGGAGATAACCTTTTATAACCCTCTTTTACAAGGTATCCCTCACACGCCTCCCTTAGAACTCTTTGTAAGCTTTATGAGAAGGGAACTCAACTTTCTAATAGGTTTACAATAGAGTTTTGTTCAATCTTTCTTCCTACTCTATGCAGGAATAGTTGGGGTATTTATAGACCCCAAATAATTTCAAAACTTGGAGCCAAAATTCAAATCCCCGAGATTTCGGGGTACGGGCGGTACCACCGCCTGCACTGGGTGGTACCATTGCCTACAGCCTGACACTGGGCGATACCACCGCCTAGGAGACTGTGTTTGGGTGGTACCACCACCTGATATAGTCTTGGAGACTATGCCTCGTAGACTAAGCCATCGACGATGCCATCGCCTGATCCAACTTTTTGGTCACTAAATGGGCCTTACTCTTGGCCCAAAACAGCCTCATTTTAGGCCCAATTGGCCCCTAATTGAGTTGACTTAATTACATTCTAAACTAACTCAATTAGACTCTAAACTAACTCGATCGTAGACATAATCGATTACACGTGAATCTTTGTTGTCCGACATATCATTGGTTCATCCGGTACATCGTCCTCTCCTTTAATGTATTACCCAATCAGCACGTTATCTTCTCGCAACATCCGATCTTCTTAGTGTAATATCCGATCTTCTTGGTCCGATGCTTGAATTCATGGCTCGAAGCCTTTTGCTGATACGTTGACCGTTCCTCCGGCCTGACGTCCAATCTTCTAACATGTTTACTTTGGCCCAACGTTTGATTCCTCCTACTTTAATCGATTTGCCTTTTCTGATCAAAGCTAGTCCTGCGTCACTTAAATGCATATTAGATAACAAACACATCAATTGATTTCATCATCAAAAATTCGAGATTCAATAATCTCCCCCTTTTTGATGATGACAACCAATTGATGATGGAGTTAACCTTAACTCCCCCTATCAATATGCAATATTGATAGAAACTTTGAAATCATAGTATTTCAACATTGCATGCAATATGAGTATTAAAATAACCAATTTATCATCAAGTAGATCATCCCATGCATGATTATACATTATCATCATATCTTCTCCCCCTTTGTCATTAACAAAAAGGAGAAGTGCATTTACAAAGTCTCAAATCATTGCATTATAAACATAATCTCAAGTTTTATTATTAAGCAAGCTAGCAATAAATTTGAGTTTCCCAAGTTTGTAAATTTTGCTAGATGTGTAAGTTAACATGTTTTGCTTCTTGAGACAAGCAAGATAGCACTTTTGCTTCTCTTTTGATATTACAAGCTAGCATGTTTTTGCATTTTCTTGAATTGTACAAGCTAGCTAGCAAGCTAGCAAAATTTGCTCTCCCTATGTCATTGTCAAATATAAGGGAAGAAGATAATGTTGTAATTCTTTTCCCTTTATATCAATTTCTAAATCATGACAAAGATAAATAACAAAGATGAATTTACATCAATATTTCAATCATGGATGTCAAAAGACCATATATCATTTTTGACAAATTTCTTCGTTTGTAAATAGAAAGAATGATAGAAAATGATCTTGATTCAAAAAGAAGACTCAAGTCAGAAAAATCAAGAAGTCGAGATCATGATCCCAAAAATGTATAAGGAGAGTTTATGCGGTTGGGAGATTTAACAATTTACCTAAATTTAACATTCAATTAGCAATTCTTTCTTCCCCTTTGTCATTAGCAAATAGAGGGGCATAATACAAATGTAAGTCATCACATGAAAGATATCAAGAAAAATCAATTTGGTAATGAACTTCATGAAAACAAGGGAGTATCGAAACATGAAAGAAATATCAATTTATGTATACAATGTTCCAAACATCAAAGCACATTTTCTCAAGTTATGAGAAAACATAATAATAATCAAGAAAACATTATGATTTATTTGGACAAATATTCTCATTAATAAAATGTAAGAAATCATTCGAGAATAAAAAGTGAGGGATCTTGATTCACATAGAAAATTATCGACTTTTGATTTCGAGAATTCAAGATCATGATATAGATAAAAACTCATTCAAATTCAAATAATCAAAATCACTTGCAAGAGATTTAAAATGAAATAAATAAATTTATCAATATCTTAAAGTACTAGTGATTTCCTTTCTCCCCTTTTTCATTATAAAAAATAAAAAAGAGGGGGAGATTTTTTTAATGGTGTAATTCATTTCCTTCTTACATCAATGCTCTAAGCATCACATAAATATAAAGGTAATCATAAGAAAATCATGACATGAAAGATGAAAGATCAAGAAATATCAATTCATGAATGATTCATTTAGATAAATCTCAATAAAAAGGAATGATACAAGAACACATAAGAGATCTTGATTCATAAACAATTTCAAGTTATAAATCTCGAGAGGTCAAGATCATGATTTCGATAAAACCCATTAAATTCAAATCATCAAAATCATTTTCAAGAGATTCATAAAAAAGATATAGATAGATTTATTAATCACTCCTTTTTGAAAAATCGATAAAGTAGAGAAATTTTCAAGGAGAAAGCTTTCCTCTTTTTAGTTGTTTCAATTTAAGTGATTTGATTTCTTACATGTATGCCCAAATTTTTATGCCTAATCAAAATATGCATCATATTTAAAACCTAAAAAGTAACTTTTATTATGGTAAAGATCAATAAGCCATAAATTACAAGAATCATCATACATAATTTCGAAATATAAACTCATTAAGCATGATATCAAGCCTCTTAACATTTTCATCAAGCATGGTTTCATTGAACATAATATTGAATGATTCTTAAAGATTTATAAACTTCTTTGGTTTCAATTTGTGTGATTAACTTTATATTCGCATGCCCAAATTTTTGTTCTTATGTCAGAACCATACATCATATTTAAAATCGAAAACCAAAGACAAAGTTCATCACAAAAATCATCACAAAAAGCCATGCATCATCATCGAAAAGTAATATGGAAATTATCAAGATACTCATTATTGCTTCTTTAAAATACATATATAAAATTAATCTTACTAGGTGTACAAGCATTAGATTAACATTTTATTGTAAAACATGCAATTGTCATGATCATTTTTTTTCAAAATAGCTAGAAAAATAAAGCATGATCCCCTTTTATTTATTTATTTATCTATATTTTTTTACATTTTATATACTAATTTAAAAACAACATATGAAATGCATCAAGTGATTTCAAAATAAAGTAATGGGGTTTCGGTTACCTCGTTGTCGAAAGCCATTAAGGCGTAGTTTACCACCTCGCCTTTGTTGGTTTGTTTTTCATCTTTGGATGAACTTGATTCGTCCTAAAGTGCTTCCTTCTTCTTGTGTTCATAGCAAGTAGTTGCGTTCCTTTTAAGTTTATTTTTATTATTTAATTCTTATTTCATGAACTTTTTAAATTTCATAGTGAGGAGTTCAAGTTTACCATTACTTGAGCTTTTGCTCGAGTGATCTTCAATTGTTCTAAGTCCCAAATCCTTCCTGTTCTTTGGAAGGTTGTTCTCAAGCTCATCATGAGCGTTGCAAGCTATCTCATAGGTCATTAATGACCTGATAAGTTCTTCAAGTAGAAAATAGTTTAAATTCTTGGTCTCTTGAATGACCATTACTTTAGGGTCCCAACTCTTTGGAAGGGATCTCAATATTTTATTAATAAGTTTAAAATTCAAAAAACATTTGCCAAGTGCTTTTAGTCTATTGACAACATCCGTAAAATGGGTATACATGTCTCCAACAGTCTCGCTTGGTTCCATTCGAAACAACTCAAAATCATATATTAAAGTATTAATCTTCGAATCTTTTAACTCTACTAGTGCCTTCGTGTGTGATTTTAAGAGTGTGCCAAATATTGAAAGTCGTTTCGCAAGTAGAAATTCGATTGAATTCATTTTTATCTAAGGCGCAAAACAAGACATTCATAGCATTTGTGTTTAAAGAGAAAGTCTTATTCTCCAAATCATTCCAATCGTTCATTAGAAGAGAAGATTTATGAAATCCGTTTTCGATAATATTTCATAAATTTAAATTCAAGAAAAGTAGAAAAACTTTCATCTGAGTATTCTAATAAGTGTAGTCCGTCCCATTGAATATAGGAGGACGACTAAGAGAAAGTCCCTCTTGAAAGCCAAAGAGAGCCATTTCTCTTGGGTGTTAAACCAAGTGAGAAATAACAAGGCTCTGATACCAACTATTAAGAACGAGTTGGCACTAGGGGGGGGTGAATTAGTGCAGCGATGAAAACGTCGGTTTAAAAATTCTTCATTCGATAAAAACTAATTTCGGAAATATGCTTGACTTGAAACCGTGTTTGTTCATAAGCGTAGTGAAAGCAAAGAAAGGAGGAAGTTTGCTATGAAAGTAAATTGCTCAAAATAAATGCAAACTAGATTTTATAGTGGTTCGGTCATCGTGACCTATATCCACTCTCGATTCCTCCTCCATTGAGGCCATCGGCATCTATTATTGGTCTTCCTTCAATGGGTAAAGAATAACTACCATTTTACACCCCTCTTCTTCTTTTCACATGTTTAGGAGATAACCTTTTACAATGTTCTTTTACAAGGTATCCCTCACACACCTCCCTTAGAACTCTCTCTAAGCTTTAGGAGGAGGGGACTCAACTTTCTAATAGATTTACAATAGAGTTTTGCTCAATCTTTCTTCCTACTCTATGCAGGAATAGTTGGGGTATTTATAGACCCTAAATAACTTTAAAACTTGGAGCCAAAATTCAAATTCCTTAGATTCTAGGGTACGGGTGGTACCACTGCCTGCACTGGGTGGTACCACTGCCTATAGCCTGACACTAGGCAGTACCACCGCCCAATCTGGTGGTACCATCGCCTAAGAGACTTTGTCTGGGTGGTACCACCGCCTAGACTAGTAGTACCACCACCTGATATAGTCTCGGAGACTATGCCTTGGAGATTGAGCTATCGACGGTGCCACCGCCTAACCTAACTTTTGAGTTACTAAATGGGCCTTTCTTTTGGCTCAAAATAATCTCATTTTAAGCCTAGTTGGCTCCTAATTGAGTTAGCTTAATTACATTATAAACCGACTCAATTAGACTCTAAATTAACTTATTTTTAGGCATAATCGATTACAAGCAAATCTTTGTTGTCCGACATGTCATTGGTTTATTTGGCGCTTCGTCCGATCCTTCAGCGTATCATCCTCTTCTTCGGTGTATTGCCTAATCGGCACGTTGTCTTCTCGCAACATCTGATCTTCTTGGCCCGATGCCCGAATTCACGGCCCGAAGCCTTCTACCGATACGTCGATCGTTCCTCCGGCCCGATGTCCAATCTTTTGACATGTTTATTTCGGCCCAACGTCTGATTCCTCTTTTAATTGATTTACCTTTTTTGATTGAAGCTAGTCCTACGTCTCTTAAACGCACGTTAGATAATAAACACAGCAATTGATTTCATCATAAAAAATATGAGATTCAACATATTTAACTTACCTGCTCCAAGATGATGCTTACAAGGGTTGTGCATGAATTTAGACCACAAACTAACTGTAAACATAATATTCGGCCTTGAACACGTGAGATAAATTAACCCTCAAATTAAACTTGTATGCAATTTCTTATCTATCTTGTCAACTATATCATCTAACATAAGTTTCTCATTTGCATTTATTGGAGTATTCAGTACTTTACAAACTGCCATATGAAACCGTTTTAACAAATCTTTAGTATATATTTTTTAGCACAAAAAAATCTGTTTGCATCTTAAATAATATTCATTCCTAAAAAAATAATATAGATGCCCCAAATTAGTCAATTCAATTTCTAACATTTTTGTTTTCTTCAATTTAGCAAGCATATTTGATAAATTTTTAATATAAATCATATTATCCACGTACAAATAGATAATAAGAATTTTAGTACCTTGTAACTTTACATATAAAGTTGATTTATTTAAACTTTTTTAAAAATTATATTAAAGAAAGTACTTGTCAATTTTGATGTTTTAGTACCTCAATACTTGTTTCAAATCATTCAAGTTTTACACATTATGTTGTTACTTTGAGTTTCAAATCCTTCATGTTACTTTACATAAACTTCCACTTATAATTTTTCATTTAAGAAGACTAATTTAACATCAAATTAATAAACTTATCATTTTTTCTAGGCTAATAATGCTATTATTGTTCTAATTGTATCAATTTTGGCAATTGCATAAAAAGTTTCTAAAAAGTCAATACCTAAAGTTTGAGTATACCTTTTGGCAACTAAATGTATTTTACATTTTTATAACGAGCCAGCAGCATTAAATCTTGACCTAGTACACCCACTTTGAGTCCAATTGTCTCTTTTCTTGTGGTCTTTACTAACTTCCAAGTCTTATTTTTTTCAATAACTTATAGTTGGTCATTCATTACTTGCATCTATTCTTCTTTCTAAGCTGCAACTTTAAAACAAGTTTCAAAGTAAAACATACAAAATCACCGATTGATATATCTGTGAAAATTTATAAAATTTTCTTGGAGATGTTTCAGTATCACTAAAATCACTTGAATTAAAATCGTTCAGAATTTGAGAAGATTTGGGTAAGGTATTAACAATAGGCAATGTATCATGTGCCTTATAAATTTTTTCTCCTATAACTACTAGAATTTCAATTGCTTTAGAGTATAAACTTCTTCTCCAGTAAAAATAATATCATAACTTATGATCAATTTCTTAGTTATTGGATCATAAAATCTAAAACCTTTTGTTTCATTACTATACCCCATAAATATACATTTAATATTTTTATCATTAAGCTGACTTTTGTCTTTTATAGGAACATGAAAATAAACAACACAATCAAATATCTTTAAGTGACTCACATTTGACTTTCTATCTAACCATGCTTTATAAGGTGTTTTTCCTTGTATTGTTTTGGTATAAAAGTGAATTAACAAATACACTATTATACCCATAGCTTTTGCCCAAAATTCTTTTAATATTATCTTTCCTTTAAGAATACACCTCGCTATCTCGACCACAACTCGAGTTTTTTGCTTTCCTACTCATTTTGTTATGGGGTGAAGCTTATAATTAATTTTCTATGAATTCCTATATTCTTATAAAATTTTTAAAAAATCTTTGAAAATGAATTTACCACCTTTATTAGTATATAGAGTCTTAAGAAAATAGCCACTTTATTTTTCTACAAATGTTTTAAATTTGTGAAAGAAGGCTTTAGCTTTTTTTTGAGAAAATATATTCATATTATCCTTATATAATCATTTATAAATAATAAAAAATATTTACTTCCACCATGTGAGATAATCTGTGTAAGCCGACAAATATATGTATTCATAAGTTCCAATCATTCTTTGGCTATCTAATAATGATTTGTCTAAAAGAAATTTCTATACTATTTTTTAAAATATAAGATTCATAAATAGTATTTTTATTCTTAATTTTAGGCAAACCAACTATCATATTCTTTTGATTTAATAGTTCTAGTCGATCTTAATTCAGATTCATAATATTATATTTATTATAATTTTTTTAGAAACCAACTATCATTTTTTTTTTAATTTAATAGTTTTAGTCTATCATAATTCAGATAGCCATATCTTTTATGCCATAGTATCAATTCATCAATAACAATAGTAATGAATGCATGTAAGGAAAAATTAGAAAATAATATGGAAAACATTTTATTTTTTGTCAGCCTTATAGTTGCTGTCAATTTTTTAGTTTCTTATCATAAATCAAAAAAAAATTCATCATAAAAAATAATAAAATAACCTTTTCTTATTAGTTACCTTATACTAATGAGATTTTATTTTAATCCAAAAATAAATATCATATTATCATAATTTTTTTTATCAAATTTGTTGTTCATAACAATTATTCCTTTTCTATTTTCCTGAACTTTATTACCATTTTTCATTTACACTGTGAACTTAATTAAATGTTAAGCCTTTGAAATAAACTTCTATCACTTGTTATATGATTAATGCATTCACTATTCAAAAGCTAAGCAAAATTTATATACTTCATTAGATGCCATAAAAAAACTAGTTTTTTCATATATTTTTCTCCCTATTATTTTATTCATGATAATTTACCTTATTTTTGTTTAAATAATCTTTTTCAAGATGATCTTATTTTTTACAATTAGGGTAGAGTTTAATATTTGGATTTTTATTTTTGTACCATTAATCTTTTTCATTATGTCTAACTTTTTTTTGACAAAATCATTGATGGGTTTTTTAAATTACCTTTATTGAAGTTCCTTTGATTCTTATTTGATTGGCCTCGTCCCCTACTTGGAGCATCAAATCATTCATGACCTCTATCATTTTGAGATCCTTCTTGAAATCTAGTTTTTGAAATTTTCTTTTAGTCCTTTTGGTTTATATTCATCTGAAGAATATGTTCTGAAGTTTCACCTAAAGATCAATTCATTTTTTATTCATGAACTAAATGTAAGCCTATTAATTTATTTATATCTTTAGCTTCTTACATAGCAATAGAAATTAATATTAAATTTTGGAGATAAACTTCATAAAAAAAATTTCTACTATTATTTTATCTTTTAGGTTTTCAACCTAAGATCTCATTTGGTTTATAATAGAAGAGACTTTTGATAAAACAATTAGTAATAGACTTCAAATCATTCTTCGTAAGAGTTTTAAATTCATGTCAAAGAATTTGAAGTTTTGAAGATTTTACCTTATTTGTACCTCCAAACATACTTTTTTATATTTTCTAAGCTTCTATTAATGTTGATACTAACATGATTTAAGGAAATAGAGACTCATTCGTTGCTTACTGTAGCATATAAAAGGCTCTTTCATCTTTCTACATGTTCTTATTTAGTAGATCATTTTATCTTTGGTGATGTTGGGATCATATTATACTAAATAAAATTATTTTCTACTAGATTCTATAGTCTTTGTGAAATAAATGAAAATTTCATTTTAATTACATAAAACTGATAAAAAGAAAGAAGTTGATTGGAAATACTTACTCTAATACTTATCATTTTCTTCTTTTTTTTTTCACATTTTGGATCTATTGGGCTCTCCTTCTTTGTTTAATTGGCATACTCCTGTTGGTCTTCATAAAAATCATAATTGTTGGCTTCTTATAGAACTTTAGGAAAAAAAAAAAGAAGAAGATAGTAGAAGAGTTGAGAAGTGCTTAAAATTTATAGTGCCTTGGATGAGCCAGAGAGTACTTATTTATAACACTAAAATAAGATATTTATATTTTTTAAAAAAAATGGATGAACAATCACGTAATTATTGAATCTCGGATTTTGATAACAAAATTAATTAATGAGTTTATTAGACTAAATATATTTTTGAGATAAGTGATGTAGGAAATAATTCGATCACACACTTGGATCAATGTACTGGAGATCGAACTTCACACTGTAGGCTCAGGCATTATGTCAAAAGGATCAGTTATTATACCGAAGATTCGATTTCTTAGGAAAATCGACATTCCGATAAAATAGGTGATATACTGAAGGAAAGGACAATATGACAAAGGTTCAAATGAAGTGTCAAAAGATTAGATGACATGTCGGAAGAGAGTACAATGTGTTGAAAGTTTCATAAATATGTCGGATATACAATTGATTTGTTAAAGTCTTGATCGAGATTATTTTGGGTCATTTTGAGTTGGTATTGGGCCGAAATAATTCCAACTTGTAAAGAATGCTACTAAGCTTGAAGTTGTGCCAAATCGAGCTTATTAGAAGGCTAAAAGGGTAGCCTAAAGTAGGCATGGGCAATTGTACTGCTTGAGTCAACCGACAAGTACTATTTTGTGCTTGTCATGCTTTTCGATAGTAGTTTTGCCTACAGTAGTGTTAGTACCACTAGAACCAATAGTTGTGGCCTGATTATGATGGTACCATCACTTTTTGACTCCATTCTTGAAGCTTTTTTGAGTCTATAAATACCTCACTCAAGCTTAGTTGGAGCATCTATTACTAAGCATAAAGTATTGAAACTCTTATTTTGAATATGGTTTAAGTCTCGTCCTCCTCTTTAGTTTAGTTATAATTTTAAGTTATAGGAGATGAGAGATATTGTATAAAAATAGAGTATGAAGGTTATCTCCTTAGCCTACAAAAGGAAAATGTTATATCAAGGGTAGTTGATCTTCATCTATTGGAAAGAAGATTGATAGTGAAAGTCGGTGGCCTCGAGGAAGGAGGAATCAGGAGTGGACGTAGATTGGGAAGACCGAACTACTATAAATCAATTTGCCTCTCTTTACTTGCTCTTTACTTATGACATAGTTTTATTCTTTTTCTTGCAACTTTAACTTGTTTAATCAAGTTTCTGAAATATGTTAATTTATCGATCAAGTTTTAAAATCGATTAAAAATATTATTACACTAATTCACACCCTCTCCTAGTGCCCTCAAGATCCTGACAATTGGTATCAAAATAAAATTTTCTTAGTTAGATTAACACCCAAGAGAAATATAATGGCTTTTTTAGACAACCAAGAGAGTCACTCCATCACTCATCCTCCTATGTTCAATGAGATAGAACTATACCTATTGGAAAACACGAATGAGGATTTTTTTACTTTCTATGGATTTTGATTTATGGAATATTGTTGAGTTTGGATTTCAAAAATCTTTTAAACCAATGGATGATATCAAATCTCTTAACATTTTCATTAAGACATTAAGTATGGTTTCATAAAACATGAAGCATTTTTAATCACATTCGGAAATCATCAATTTAGATACACACACGCGCGCGCACACACACGCACACACATATATATATATATATATCTATGGATTTTGATTTATGGAATATTGTTGAGTTTGGATTTCAAAAATCTTTTAAACTAATGGATAAATGCAATGATTTTGACAAAAGAATATTTTATCTAAATGCTAAAGCTATGAATACTTTATTTTGTGCCTTAGATAAAAATAAATTTAATCAACTTGTGACACCACATATGATATATGGCATATCCTTGAAGTTAGAACAAATAGAGTTAAGGAAGCTAAAATCAATCATCTTGTTCATAATTATGAATTATTCAAAATGAAGCTAAACGAATCTATTGGTAATATGTATACTCGTTTTATGGATATTGTTGATGAATTAAAAGTTTTTGGTCAAAAAAAATTAATCTTGAATTGGTGAGCAAGATTTTAAGGTCTTTTTCTAAAAGTTGGGATCCAAAGATAATGGCAATTCAAGAAGCTAAAGACTTTAACAATCTTCCTCTTGAAAGGCTTATAGGATCTTTAATAGCCTATGAAATACATATGATATATCTTTGAAGTCACACATAAAGGAACAAATAAAATAAAGGAAGTCAAAATCAATCTTCTTGTTCATAATTATGAATTATTCAAAATAAAACTAAACAAATCTATTGATGATATGTACACTCGTTTTATAGATGTTGTTAATGGATTAAAGGCTTTTGAAAAAATAATAATAATCTTGAATTGGTGAGCAAGATTTTAAGGTATTTTTCTAAAAGTTGGGATCCAAAGATAACGGTAATTCAAAAAGCTAAAGACTTGAATAATATTTCTATTAAAAGTTTTATAGGATCTTTAATGGCCTATGAAATGACATAAGGTATATCCTCGAAGTCACACATGAAAGAACTAATAGAGTAAAGGAAGCTAAAATCAATCTTCTTGTTCATGGTTATAAATTATACAAAATGAAGCTAAATGAATCTATTGGTGATATGTATACTCGTTTTATGAATATTGTCAATGAATTAAAAGCTTTTGGTGACAAAAATACTAATCTTGAATTAGTGAGCAAGATTTTAAGGTCTTTTCCTAAAAGTTGGGATCCAAAGATAATGACAATTTAAGAAGCTAAAGACTTAAACAATATTCCTCTTGAAAGGCTTATAGGATCTTTAGTGGCCTATGAAATGACATATGACATATCCTTGAAGTCACACATGAAGGAACTAATAGAGTAAAGGAAGCTAAAATCAATCTTCTTGTTCATGGTTATGAATTATTCAAAATGAAGCTAAATCAATATATTGGTGACATATACACTCGTTCTATAAATATTGTCAATGAATTAAAAGCTTTTGGTGAAAAAACACTAATCTTGAATCAGTGAGCAAGATTTTAAGGTCTTTTTCTAAAAGTTTGGATCTAAAGATAATGGTAATTCAAGAAGCTAAAGACTTAAATAATCTTCCTTTTGAAAGACTTATAGGATCTTTAATGGTCTATAAAATGACATACAAAACATATGATAAAAAATAAGTAACAAATTATGCCTTAATGACTTTCAACAATGAGGTATTTTATAACACCCCCGATTAGTCCCAAATTACAAGTGGACGAGATCAAGATTGGCTTATATGAGTCTAACAAGTGAATTATTATCAAATTTAGTTTAAATAGTTTGGCCAGTCATTTGGGCCAAACAAAGTTGATAGGTCAGTTAACCTATTAGACTCGGATAGTGACATTTGGTATAAGAGCTAACCTAGTATTTGGGCATGGTGAGGGGCTCGAGTAGGAAAAGCTTATGTATTTTAGCTAGTAATTTAGGCCAAATAGGTTAGTTTGTCTATCAAGCCCGGGTCATGATATATTTGACTCTCCTGAAACTTCTTTATTGTATGATGAATTACTTGAAACATTTCATAATTTATACGATGAACTTAAAATGATTGATACAAAATAAATTTAATAAATTTGATATATTAAAAAATAAGTATGACAACTATATGTCGATATCTTGTACTTCTTGCACTAAATATGAATATTTAGAATAATTAAATCTTGAACTTAAAAATGAGTAAGTTCAAAAATCACTAGAATTGCATGCTTTAAAAAATATAAAGAATGATTTACTTGCCATAAATAAAAAATTAGAATATTACTTAAAGGAGTCTATTGATGGTAATGATGTAATAGAATCACTTGAAAAACTGAACATATTTCTATGAAAAATATTAGAAAATTTTAAAATTAAAAATAAGTCACTTGATATGATTCTTGCTAAACAAGATTGTGTATTTGGAAAAGAAGGTATTGGTTTCACAAGTAGTAGTACATATTAAAAACCAACTAAATTTGTAAAAGGACTCATGCTATATTTTCCTCCTAAAGTTAAATATAACTTTTGGGAAAAGTATGGTCATACGCATCTGCATGCTCTCTTAAGAAATATAATCATCCTAAATTAGTTTATGTTCCCAAAGGAACCATAAATGATTTAAAGCTAAAATGCAAGAAAGGTAGATCTAACTATGAAGGACTCAAAGTTAAATATGTATCTAAAATAAACCTCTTTTTCTTGTAGGTACGTCTCCAAACAAGAGCAAGGAACAAGAGATAGTATCTTGATAGTGGATACTTAAGATACATGACCAGAGATCCTACAAACTTTTCAAAGCTCACTAATTGAGATTGAGGATATATTACCTTCGGAGATAACAATAAAGAAAATATCATTGACATTGGAAATATTTGTAACAAATTAAATCTTTTAATTAAATATGTGTTTTTGGTAGATGGTTTAAAATATAACTTAATAAGCATTAGCCAATTTTGTGAAAAGAGATATAATGTTAAATTTGAATCTTATGCTTGCATCATAGAAATACCAAATAAGAATAAATATATGATAGCTTTAAGAAGTAATAATGTTTATATTATTAATCTTGATTATTTTTATGATGCAACTTATTTTTCGATTTTGAATGATAATGCATGGCTTTGACATAGGAGAATAAGACATATTAGTATGAAATTAATTTCATAAATTGGAACTAAAAAACTTATAAGAGGAATATCTAAAATTAAATTTGTTAAAGATAAAATTTATTATGCATGCTAACTAGGAAAACATATAAGGAGTAGCTTCAAACCCAAAAATTAAATAAATACCTCTAAACAATTACAACTAATTCACATGGATTTATTTGGATCTATTTATATTAGACTTTTAGGAGATAGTAAATATGTTTTTGTGATTGTTGATGATTATAGTAGATATACTTAAACATACTTCTTAACACATAAAAATGATTATTCTAAATATTTTATCAAATTTTATAAATAAGTTTAAAATAAAAAATAATTTATGATTTTTTCTATTTATAGTAATCATGGTGGTGAATTTAAAAATTATGTTGTTTAAAAATTTTATGACTTGAATGGGTATGATCATAATTTCTCCACTCTAAGAAATTCATAACAAAATATAGTTGTTAAGAGAAAGAATAAAAGCTTATGAGATAGCAAGAACCATGCTTAATAAACATAACCTACTCAAATACTTTTGGTCGTAGTCATTAACATAACATACTATGTCATAAATAGGATTCTTATAAGACCTCATAAAACAATAAAAGACCCAACATGTAATCAAATCAAATAGTTAAGTTAGGAATTAATTTTTTTTCCTTACTTACCATTGTAATTTAGGAAATCTTACTCTATTTCCTTATTTGTTATTACAAATTAGGAAATAACTATTAAGCATTCCCAATAGGTTGATATCATATTTGTTAGTATATTAAATATAAATAATTTATATTAAATAAATATAAAAATTAAAATAAATTTCTTTTAATTGAGGCTCACCTCCTCCTATTTAAGGGGAGGGATTTCTCGACTTCGTTCCTTACTTGCTTAGTAGCAGGAGGAACGAGGAGTTATACCATATTGACGAGAGGTAGGTTTCTCTACCTTTCTTGAAAATAAATGTTTTAGTTTTTATTTTGATTCTTTAAATGTTGAAAGTTTTATAGTTTGAAAATATTTATCAATTCTTTAAATGTTAAAATTTTTTTATTATTGTATTAAAATTTATCAGCTCAAGTTTTTATAATATTCTTTGACCCTTGCTTATGGTTTTTATTTTTAGATTTAAACATGTTAAAAATTTACATGTTTTATATATTAAATATATGATATTTCATAGCATTATGATTTATCTTTAATCTTATCTGGATTAAAATTTTTGTTAGATTAAAATATGTTATCTAAAATTTTTGATATTATGAATGATTTAAAATTTATTTGACTAGAATATATTGAAATTATATATGTGTTGAAAGTATTGTTAGGAACAAGTCGACAATAAGAGGGGGTGAATTAATGCAGCGGTAAAAACTACGTCGGTTCTGAAAAATTCTTCATACGATAAAACCATTTCGTAAACATGTTTAGATTGAAAGCATACGGAAGAGTATAGTGAGTATGAAAGTTTACAGTAAAGGTAAATTGTACAAAAGAAATGCAAACCAGATTTTTATAGTAGTTCGGTCGTCGTGACCTATATCCACTCCACCGATTCCTCTCCCGTTAAAGCCACCGACATCCACTATCGGTCTTCCTT
>LVTN01002984.1:13297-23830 GCA_001649415.1 Musa itinerans
CTCAAGTTAAAGATCTTTCTGAAACGATTTTCGGACGAAGTCTTTTTAAACTGATGAAAGTTTTCTGCTGCATTAATTCCCCCCCCCCCCCCTCTTAGTGCTCTTGATCCTAACAAAACCTACCAAGCCAACCCCTATTAAAGAGATGAAGAGGTCAACTAAGGATAGGATTAGTTTGGAGGCTACTTCTTAAAGAAGCATTAGGAGTTGGTTTGAAGTCGGAGTCCTATTAGGAGTCTTGAGTATGAGTCCTATTAGGAGTTGGGGTTTAGAAGCCCTATAAATAGTCATGTATTCATCCTCTTTTAATAGACAATAGATGAATCTTTTTAGCAGCCTTTGAGTAGCAACCTAGAGGAAGGAACCCCTATAAAGTTCCAAGGAGGCCGATCTCCTAAAGAGATCAACCCTAAGCTTCAAATCCGCAAGGGTTCTATCAAAATCTCCGCACCTGCTATTTGAGAAGGAGAAGGGGAGAGGAGAATAGGAGGTGGCAACCAAAAAGCCTAGCCTATAGCCTTTTTGTTCTCTCCTATTTATAGAGTCCCCCTATCAACATAACCATAATGGATCCTACCCTATTGAGTATTGGATCACCATCCAACTACCCAAGCCTCTTAGATTAGTGGATCTCCATCCAACAATCTCTCATTGACTCTGATTTGATCTCATCTATAGGATCCAATAATTCAGGGGCTTAATGGATATCCAATAAGATTGGGGCTCCGGTGGATATCTCATATCTAAACCTCTACTCATTGTAACACCTACCATATATGTGTGATCCTATAGGCCCAATATCGAGCTAGCCGTGAGTCATACCTATCAAAACTCTTTTTGGCTTAGTGAATTATTATCTCTATAAAATTCACTCGACTCATCAACTGTAGACGTACTAAGCTACTACGTCACAGTCCCTAGATGATACATGGGAATCTAATCCTTTGGACCTATCTATCTTCAGTTATTGTGTACCTATAGTCCCTCATCCATCTAATATCCTAGAGACCGTCCACTAGGCATGGTGCTATTAGGCTCATACGGTTTCTCCTCGAGTCTCGCTCTAATCGGATTCTTTTGGAGAACTCTTTCTTTCTCAATCTGAATGACCTTGGCAAGGATTTGTCTAAGTAAGATCATATGGGATATTCCTCTCATGATACCGAGAGTGGATAATCCTCTATCAACACTCAATAGCCCTCGTAAGGTTGGCTGTCACTTCCGATGACCGACTATACTAGATCTGGAACTTCCAAACCTATAGGTCTTATATCAAATAGTGGAGTACTCATACAGGACATCCATGGTGTCTCAAGTTTAAGGACCAAGTACACCATTGGGATGACGAAATCATTGTCTGACAATGAGGTATTATCAACTATCCAACATTCCTTGAGCAGATCAATTAGTGAAGTCATTCTCCAATGAGCACTTGCACTATAGCTATAATGTCCCCACACGAGCAGCTATGAGACCAGTAGCCTCCCTCTCGAGTAACCTATTGCTAGTCATAGGTGCATTGCAAGCCAATCACGTGAGTGATGGCATGTGTGACATAACACACACTCTTTTTTTTTATTATATTATTTGATATTTTATCACTTTATATTGCTTGTTGCATGAATGTATATATTGTGATATCAATGGATCTATGTAATGGGAATCAAATCACGATGAAATCATGATAATGAGACTGATTCCCCTTTAAATATAGACCCTAAATAATCTCGCTTATAGGGTACTCGAGAGGGACATCTAGATAACTGGACAAAGTGGTATACTATATACCCGTCCATACGATGGAGGCAGTTGGTCTCATAGTTGCTCGTGTGGGGACATTGAGGATACAATGCAGGTGCTCATTGGAGAATGAGTTCACTGATTGATCGACTCATGGAATGCTAGATGGTTGATAATGCATTATTGTCAAACAACGATTCTATAGTCCTAGTAGTGTATTTGGCCCTTAGACTTAAGACATTAAGGATGTCTTGTATGAGTACTCCACTCTTTGATCCGAACTAATAGGCTTGGAAGTTCCAGATCTAGCATAGCCGATCATTGGGAATGGTAGCCAACCTTACGAGGGCTATTGAGAGTCAATAGAGGATCATCTGCTCTCAGTATTATGAGAGGAATATCCCATGTATTCTCACTTACACAATTCCTTAGCTAGGGTCATTCAGATTGAGAGAGAAAGAGTTTTTTAGGATGATCCAATTAGAGTAAGACTCGAGTAGAAACTGTATGGGCTTGATAGCACCATGCCTGGTATATGGTCTTTGGGGCATTAGATGGATAAAGGATTATAGATATATGGTAATTAAAGACACACAAGTTTAATGGATTGGATTCCCTTGTATCGTCTAGAGATTGCGACGTAGTGGCCTTGTACGTTCGCAGTTGATGAGTCGAGTGAATTATTATGGAGATAATAATTCATTAAACTAGAAGGAGTTCTGATAGGTATAACTCACGACCAGCTCGATATTAGGCCTAGAAGGTCACACACATATAGTAGGTGTTGCGACGAGTAGAGGTTCGGATATAAGATATCCACTGTAGCTCCTATCTTATTGGATAGCCAATAAGCCCCTGAAATATTAGATTCTATGGATGAGATCCAATAAGAGCCAATAAGAGATTATTGGGTAGAGACCCACTAATCTAAGTATCATGGGCAGTTGGATGGAGATCCAATACCCAATATAGTTGGATCCATTATAGTAAGTTGACAAGGGGCCTCTATAAATATGAGGGAACCAAAGGGCCATAGGTTAGGTTCTTTATGGCTGCCTCCTCCTATTCTCCTCTCTCCCTCATCCTAGTCAAAAGCAGTAGGAATAAGAGCAGCAAGGCTGCTCTCAACCTACTGCATGGCAGCCCCTGCAGCCTGGTTTCCTAGCTATAGGGGGCACTAAGTGCCCTTGGTAGCTAGGACTCCTGGTTGCATGGGGCAAGCAAGCGACCAGTTTTCCTAGTCACCCAAGACTCCTTGGTTACCAGGGTTTCCTAGCCATACAAGGCAGCCTTGTGGCCTAGGATTCCTGGCCACAAGGGAGTCCTTAGTGGTTGAGATTTCCTAGCCACTTGAGGAACTACCAACCATTTTAGGGTATCCTATGGTAGGGTTCCCAAAATACTACAGAATAATTAATTAAATAGTTTAATTAATTATTATAATTATTATCTAGTAGTCTTATATGATGATGATGTGTATATGTGATATGGACGGATGATCATAGACCGTGTGATATATGTGTACATGTGATGTGATTATTATTTTTTTTGTGGCTTGCAAGCCTCGAATGTTATTCTTGTTTATTGTTGGGCCTACGTGCCTATGATTAAGTTGTAATCACACGAGGAGGCACAGTGGGAGCATGGTGGTGATAGCGGAACCCATGAGACCGATATGGATGATCGTGACGCATAGAGATGCACCGAGATGCTGACGGAACCGACGATGATGAGATGGATGATCACAAGACAGGAAGATGCACCGCTGAACACAAATCTTGAGGTGAGTAATTGGGCCCACTAGCTCGGGCCTAATCATATTAGGTTGTGGTCTATGATCATCTGGTGTGATTGCTTATGTGATATATGATTGTTTATACACCTACTATATATGCATGCTTCTCTCGTTAATGATTTTTATAAATTAAAAGTTGAGCACAATGATAGTTTAGCTCCTTGCACAAAATGTGATGAATTAGAAATGCTTAAAAGGGAAAACTTGCTACTCAAAGAAACCTTAGAAAAGTTTGAGGTTGGTAGCAAGTCCTTGAACATGATCCTTGCCAATAAGGGTCACGTTCATAGAAGAGGTGAAATCGGATTTGTAAGTAGCTCTCACCAATATCCAACCATCTTTGTTAAAGGCCCTACCTTGCATGTTTCACCCCGAAACAAATGTAACTTTTATTACAAATTTGTACATGTTGCGTACAAATGTCCATTTAAGAGATATAGTCCACATAATTTGGGTTCCTAAAGAAATCTTAAATGACTCAATGTAATATGATAAGTTGTGTAGATCAATTTTTGAGGCACCCAAGGTCAAATGGGTACCTAAAAATCATCTTTTTTATATAGAAATATTTACCATCACAAGCTATGAGCAAGAGATGGTACCTTGATAGTGGATTCTCAAGGCACATGACCAGAGATCCATCTTAATTCTCTAAGCTTACTAGCCTAAACAAAGGGTATGTCACCTTTGGAGACAACAAGGGTAAAATCATTGACAAAAGAACCATAGGTAACAAATCCAACTTTTTAATTGAAGATGTGTTGTTAGTTGATGGCTTAAAGTATAATCTTTTGAGCATTAGTCAATTGTGTGATAGATGATACATCATTAGATTTGAATTCAATACTTGTATTATTGAAAAACCACACAAAAACATATTTATGATTGCCCTAAAACAAAATAATGTATACACTATCAACATTGATGATCTTTGTAATGAAATGTGTTTTTCGATTTTGATTGATAATGCTTGGCTTTGGCATAAAAGATTAGGTCATGCTAGTCTGAAACTAATCTCTCAAATCTCATCTAAAGAACTTGTAAGAGGTATTCTTCACATTAAGTTTGTTAAAGACAATGTGTGTGATGCTTGTCAACTAGAAAAATAAATAAAAGATAGTTGCAAACTAAAGAATCAAATAAGCACCTCTAGACCATTGCAATTGATCTATATGGATTCGTTTGGACCAATTGATACATCAAGCCTAGGAGGTAATAAATACACCTTTGTAATTGTGGACGATTATAGTAGATACACTTTGACATATTTCTTGGCACACAAAAATAATTATTTTAGGTATTTTTTAAAGTTTTGTAAACTTATTCAAAATGAAAAAGGCTTTATGATTTCATCAATTCAGAGTGATCACGATGGCGAATTTTAAAACCGTGATTTCTAATTTTTTTGTGAATCTAATGGATACAACCATAATTTCTCTACTCCGAGAAATCCTCAACAAAATGGAGTAGTAGAAAGAAAAAATAGAAACTTACAAGAAATGACAAGAACCATGTTGAATGAATATAGCCTACCCAAATATTTTTGGATCGAAGCCGTTAATACGAAATGCTATGTCATGAATAGGGTTCTAGTAAGACCATTACTTTCCAAAACTCGTTATGAACCGTGGAATAACAAAAAACCCAATGTTTCATATTTTAAAATTTTCGGTTGTAAATGTTTTATCTTGAATGAAAAAGATACCTTAGGAAAGTTTGATGTAAAATTTGATCAAGGGATTTTTCTTGGCTATTCTTTTATTTCTAAAGTCTTTCATATTTTTAACAAAAGAACTTTGGTTGTAGAAGAATCGATTCATGTTGTCTTTAATGAAGTTTCTGAATTTAAGAAAAATGAGTTTGATGATGATCTTAATTTTGATGCTTTGAATTTAAATGAACCTCCTCCTTCAACTAGCAACTTAGATGCATCTTCTTCCAAAACATCCTTAACCAAGGAATGGAAGTACGTAGATGCTCATCCTAATGAGCTAATTATAGGAGACACATCAAAAGGGGTTCAAACTCGTTCTTCACTTAAGAATTTTTGTGCCAATGTTGCTTTCCTTTCTTAAATTGAACATAAATGCATTGACGAGGCCTTGAAAGATGATTCATGGGTTATCGCAATGTAAGAAGAGTTGAACCAATTTGAGAGAAACGAGGTGTGGAAGCTTGTTCTGAGGTCAAATGACCGTTTAGTTATTGGTACTATTTGGGTCTTTAGAAACAAGCAAGATGAATGTGGTATCATGGTTAGAAACAATGCTAGATTAGTGGCCAAGAGTTTCAACCAAGAAGAAGGTATTGATTATGAAGAAACCTTCGCTCCTATGACACAATTAGAAGTCATAAGGATGCTCCTTGCCTATGCTAGTAGTAATAATTTTAAGTTATTTCAAATGGATGTTAAAAGTACTTTTCTTAATTGCTTTATTTCCAAAGAAGTTTATGTTGAACAACCTCCCAGATTTGAGAATGATAATTTTTTAAATCATATGTTTAAATTGACTAAAGCTCTCTATGGATTAAAACAAGCCCTAAGGGCTTGGTATGAGAGACTTAACTCCTTTCTTATCCAAAATAATTCTCTAAAGGCAAGGTCGATACTACATTGCTTATTAAAAATTTTGAGAATAACTTTCTTGTTATTCAAATTTATATTAACGATATTAATTTTGGTTCTACAAATGAATCTTTATGTGAATCGTTTGCTAAGAGTATGAGCCTAGAGTTTGAAATGAGTTTAATGGGGGAACTAACTTTCTTTTTAGGCTTACAAATCAAACAACTTAGTAATGGTATTTTTTTTAGTCAAACAAAATATGCATTAGACTTACTAAAATGGTTTAATATGGATAGTTCAAAGGCTATCAATACTCCTATGAGTACCTCCACTAAGTTCGGCATTGACAAAAGTGAAGAAAGCTTTGATCAAAAAGCTTATAAAGGTATGATAGGTAGTTTACTATACCTCATCGTAACAAGACCGAACATTATGTTTAGTGTAAGACTTTGTATTATGTTTCAATCTAATCCTAAACTATCTCATCTTAAAGCAGTTAAAAGAATCTTTAGATATCTTAAAGGAACCACTAATCTAGGATTATGGTATCCAAAATCTAAAAACTTTGAATTAATTGCTTATACTAATACAGATTTTGGTGGATGTAGATTGGATAGAAAAAGCACATTCAGAACATGTCAATTCTTAGGTCATACACTTGTCTCTTAGTCTTCCAAGAAATAAAACTCGATTGTACTATCTACGACTAAAGCCGAATACATAGCAGCTAGTGCATGTTATGCACAAGTCGTATGGATGAAAAATGCATTAGAAGATTATAGAATTTATCTTAAGAATATTCCCATAAAATGTGATAACACAAGTGCAATATGCTTAACAAAAAATCATATTCAACACTTTAGAACTAAACATATTAACATTAAGCATCACTTTATACAAGATCATGTTAATAATCATTATGTAATCTTAGAATTCATTAATACAAAACATCAATTAGCCGATATCTTTACAAAACCCTTAAATGAAGAATAATTTCATTTCATTAGAAGAGAGGTAGGCATGCTAAATTGTCTGAATGCATGAGTTTTGTTGTATTTCTTTACGGACTATCTTTCTCTTAATGTATTTCATGAATGGAGCTTTCATGAATTTATTTCATTTTTATCTTCCTTGGTATCAAGTTTACTCTATACCCTTGCTCCATCACGTAATGATGTTTGATACATTGACAAATCCATCTTTTACGGATTTCACTATTATGAATTTTTAATGAGAAACTGATTTGATTTATAAAGTTTTATTCAAGGATTTTTAATCCTTCATTTGATGCTTCTTCCTTACACTTCTCTTTGATAAAATTGAAGCATGATTTAATAAAACTCATTTTTTGTTTTGAATTTGACTTGGTTCAAATCCTTTCATGAAATTTGGTTCTTGATGGATTCTTTTCTTACCCTTCTTTCTCTTCTTATTTTTCTATGACAAAGGAAGAAAGAGACTTGCATAACTAAAGAAGAACCAAAAAGCCCTTGAGTACAAATGTTAGCTTATTTAAAGAGAAAGTATAATGCAAAGTTTTGCTTACCTTCATTTATTGCTTGGATATATTGGTGTGAAACTTGCTTGAATTTTTACCACACTTTGCATTGTTGAATTATTCTCCTTTTTGTTGATGATAAAGGGGGAGAAAATTATGTCAAATTGATGACAAATTGGCATGTCTTAGATAAAATGCACTATATCATAAATGCTTAAATGTCTTGCAAATGCTTGAAATATGATTAAATATGATTGGTATCGTCAAATACATACTTGAAAAATATCAAAATGTTTGCTTAAAACATATCGGAATGTGGCATAATGACTTGTAAATGTTTTATTCCTAGGATCATACTTGAATTCGTATAATTTTGATAAATGTCTTTCATTATGATAAGGCATCATGAGCTTAACTTGCTATTCACAATTGATATCATGTCGTGAAATGATGAATTGTCATCTTTATCAAGAATTGTCATCTTGCTAAATTTCATATTTAAAATTCATATCATATTTGAAAATGATGATTGTTTATCATTGGACTTGAAAATGGATGTCATGCCTTGACATCATTTTTATTGACAAATACATGGTATCGTATTTAGAATTGGTAAATCATGATAAGTATCATGATGTGCATGTTGATAAGTTTAAATGAATATAACTTATCGGTTTGATACTTGAATTCAAAGGCCTTGAATTCAAGAATGTATTTTCTCTAGAATGGTATATAGATAAGGGGAGTTAAGGTTAACTCCGTCATCAATGTCATCATCAAAAAGGGAGAGATTGTTGAATCTGAGATTTTGATGATGAAATCAATTAGTAAATTATTTGATCTAATCTATATGTTGGGAAAAGTGTGTAGGATTAACTACGATTGCAGTAAGACATAAAGCAAATGTTGTGCTAGAGTCGAGATTGAGATTTTGTTGGGAGTTTAAGAGTTCGTCGAAAATCCGGACGTTCGTCGGAAGTTCTACCAAAACCAACCGAGAAATCCAGGAGCTTGCCAAAGAAGCTCGTCAGAACTTGCCAAGAAAATCGTCGTAGAGTCCAAGAGCTTGCCAAAAGTCCGCCGGAACATTACCGAGAGATCATTGGAAGTTCGCCGGAAGCTCGCTGGAAGTACAATTGACATACCGGAACTAGAATGCTTTGTTAAATGTCTTAATTATTGTAGTTAGACCTTAAGTTGAGTGAGGATTGAGAGGTAATCCTACTAACTCGGTTAGGGGCCAATTGGGCCCTTAATAGGGCTGAATTGGGCCGGAGTGAACATCCCATTTAGCACATAAAATCATGATCGATGGTGACACCGCCAGGGCCAGTGGTGGTACTGTTCAATCTCGGATTTTGATGATGAAACTAATTGATAGTATTTATGATTTAATCTACGTTTTGAGTGATGCAGGAAGTTTCGATCAGGGAGAGACAATTAAAGTAGGAAGAATCATGTTGGGCCGGAGCAAACATGTCAGAAGATTGGACGTCGGGCCAGAGGATCGGTCGACGTATCGACAGAAGGCTTCGAGCCGTGAATTCGGGCATCAGGCCAAGAAGAGCAGATATTGCACCAAGGATATCGGAGTTACGGAGGTCAACTGACCGATTGGGCAATAGGTCGTAAGAGAGGACGATGCGCCGAAGAATCGAATGAAGCGTCGATGGACCAATGACATGCCAGACAACATGATTCATGCTTAGTAATAATTGTCTAGATCAAAGTGTGTTTTTATTGTTAGGGTCAAGAGTCCAAGGTTGGCACTAAGAGGGGGGGGGCGAATTAGTGCAGTGGTAAAATAATATCTTCAAAAACTTTCTTTTCGATAAAACTGGTTTCGTAAAGATGCTTAGATTGAAAGTGTACGGAAGAACATATCAAGTAATGAGAAGGTAGTTTGCTATAAAAGTAAAGTGCTCAAAGGAAACGCAAACCAGATTTTTAGAGTGGTTCGATCAACGTGACCTACATCCACTCTCGACTTCCTCCTCCGACGAGGTCACCGGTATCCACTAGAGGCCTTCCTTCAATATGCGAAGGTCGATCACCTTTTACACCCCTCTTCTCCTTTTCACGGGTTTAGGAGATAACCCTTACAAGCACGCACACTCCTCTTACAGAATTCTAAACTTAGAGTGGAGGAGGGAATTTCTAAAGAGATTGTAGCAGCGTTTTCTCACTTTTGAATATTTTATGCTTGTATGCTTTAACCAGGGATGAAAAGGGTATTTATAGGCTTCAAGTTGATTTAAACTTGGAACCTAAATCTTTCCCATCCCGGGTTCCCCGGGCACAGACGGTACCACCGCCTACGTTGGGCGGTACCACCGCCCAGTGTCAGTTTGAAACTGACACTGCCCTGGGTGGTACCACCGCCCAGGTCTGGCGGTACCACCACCTAGGGGGGCAGTGTTGGGTAGTACCACCGCCCAGACTGGCGGTACCATCACCTGACACCTTGTCAAGGGCGGTACAATCGCCTAGACTAACGGTACCACCGCCTGACATAGTCTCGAAGATTGTGCCACGATGGCGAGACTTCTTGGGGCACTGTTTGGGCCTCTTATTGGGCCCAACATAGTTCTTACATGGGCCTAGCTGGCCCCTAATTGGGCTAGCCCAAATCCAAGACCAATTATGTGCTAACTACAAAATCCTAAGACATTTGCTAAGGTAAACAAGTTCCTATGTCTATTCTTCCGGCGAGCTTCCGGCGAACTTTCGACGATCTCTCGACAATGTTCCGGCGGACTGTTAGGACCCTAACTAGGAGAGTCCTAATTGAGAGGGATATTCATGTAAAACCTACCTAAGCCGACCCCTATTAAAGAGGTAAAGAGGCCAGCTAGGGTTAGGAGGTTGTTTCTTAGAGAAGAATTAGGAGTTGTAAAGGAATATGAGTCTTGAGTAGGAGTCCTATTAGGAGTT